>JAUTDX010005740.1:0-34009 GCA_030844895.1 Ambrosia x helenae
AGCATAATAAAATATCTAGTTGCAGCCCATGGGCATAGGATTCACACCGAATCTAAACCACCACGTAAACCTGTCATCTTTTTCTCGCTTCTATTTTTCAGTTACGCATGTTACATTCTTTGCGATTCGTGTTTTGGTTACGTTGCGCCACTTGATACCTAACACAAATCATCCACAAAACCTTTACAAACAAATCACTACTCAATTAAAAATTCACAACTCATCTCATTGTAAAAGTAAAACGAAGCCCTAAAATAACATATCAAGTAAACAAACCCTAAAGTATCAATGTGATCAATAATAACACAAAACTCAATAATATACTTCAATTTGTAAACTTATCAATGATCAGATCAAATGTAAAGTTATGATAATGTTTTAGTATCTGAAATAAGCAAATAGAAGGATATTATTATTAATAATATATTAATGGAGAAGTGAGTACCTAGTGGAGGAAGAGTGTGATCAGAGCAAAGTGTCATCCAAAGGAGAGCGTAAACAATGCATAATAAGAGGCAAGTGAATGCAGGTTGTGAGAATATTAGTTGTTGTAGACATCGTCGTGATGAAGACGAAGGGTTTTGGAATATTATTATTATTATTCCGATGAATACATTTATTGGGGACACGCCGCGTGCGACGGCGCGTAGCGTACACACGACGAGGCGGTGATCAGTGAGTTGTATATATATGTAAGGAATTTAAATTGAATATTTTTATATATACTTTTTTTTTAATATTTTTTTAGTTTATTTTGATTTTGGGTTAAATTTAAATCAGTAAATAATGTCTATAATTAGAATTTGCGCGTTGCGTGCGGGGCAACATTGAACGGAGTAGTTCTAGTGTTATATGATGCGTTAACCATATGAAAATGCGTGTGTTGACGTATTGATTAACTCAATACATTGTGGTTGGATAAAAATGTAAAGTACTGAATTCATATTGTACAGCCATAAGGCATTTATATGTGTCCGATTCATACATAAGAAACGTACAAAAAATATATATAAAACGTGTTTAAGGAAAAACTGAACGCGTGTAATCAAAAGATATATTCAATCAAGGGCTAGAATTTTACTCTTTAGTGCGTTGTGGCGGTAAAAGAGTCGAAACGTACAGTAACTTGAATTTATACCGTTGAATGAGAACGTATTATATTTGCCCTCAGTCAATTAAGAAGTAAATTTACGGCAAAACGTAAACCAATTAAAAAGTTTTTTTTTATTTTCATTAACTAATTTTTTTTTTAAGGAAAAGACTAGTTTTTTCAAATAAAGGGGCAAATTACATAAGAATAGCAGGTAGGCGGGCAACAAGCTGCGCCGCCACCCCCTTCTGGATAGAGAACCCTAATCTAGAGAATACAAATCCTTGCCCCTGGGGAGTCGAGAAGTTGCTGTGGACCACCCGCTGGACTCTCGTCAAAAACCTGATCGCTTCCGGTGCCAATGAGCCAAAAGTGTCAAAAGCCAGAGGGACAAAAGCATGTTGGTTATCCTCGCACGCTTTAGTGTGCTTTGCCACCTTGTTCGACTCTGCTCTAAGTACTGCTTGCCCCGCCACGAAACCACTCTCCCTGAATTCCGCTAAGGTGACACACCCGTAAGGTCCACGCATGCGTGTTTCCCACCTTCCCAACCAAACACTAGCAGGTCAGCCAGACGTAAAGTGGACCTCCCTTCAGCCGGGTCTGTAAGAAACTTAACCGGGGCCTCTTCTTTGCCGAGATCCCTGCTCGTCTAAGAATATCCATTAAAACGTCCCGAACAAAATCGTGCCTGTACTTAAATCCCGGTAACTCTCTACAATGGAGGGCATGCTCCCATATTTATCCAAACACGCTTTACGGCAAACCAGACATGTTTCGTCATCCGAAAAAATGGGAATCATCAAACGGTATTTAAGGATTGCTCTATATTCCACCGCTAACATTCGTTGCCCCAGTCCTTCGATAGGGATAACTGTTAGGAAATATTGGGCGTGGGGCCTCTGTAAGCATTCCATGACGGCTTTCTGGCGTGGGGGTCAAACAAAAATCTTCCCCTAGACTTTGTGCAATTCGACAATAAAGAGCATTCGCCAAGGTTTTCTGTGGCTTTTTGGGGGCGGTGTCTTTATTGGAGAAACCGCCAAGATCAAAGTCAGGGAGATATTCATGCAGGCGTTCCAAACCAACTCGAATTCAAATCGACACATATATAAAATACGCACATAAAAAGTTAGTTTTTTTTAAGTTAAGGAAGGAAAGGTTAAACTCGAAAACTTTATAAACTGATCAAGAAGGTCAACGATAAATTAGTTGCTTAAAAAAGAAATTAGTGAACGGAAATTATTGAAGAAAATAATAGGTTAAAACGTATATTATATATGGTGTAGGGGTAAGGTTAGCACATTAGACGCTTGAGGGATCAATTTGTAAAAAAATTATAATATAAGCAGTAGTTTGATGATAAATTTTCATTTTTGTGAAACTTTAAGGGTAGTAGAGTAAAAAGGCTACGATTACAATTTGGTGAAACTCTTTCCATTTAAGATAGTATAAATAACAATGATTGTGTTATTGTTAGGATGTTTATAGAAGATTAAAGAACTTGATATCTAACTAAAGAAAAGAAAGTATTTTGTTACATAAAAAATAAATAAAAGACAGTTGTTACTCTTTACACTAGTTTACATCAATAGTTCTAAACTACTCTAAACTACTGTACTTTATTGCCCAAGTTTGAACCATGGGAAGTCTCACCGATTCTAAGTGTGCACGCTACCGCTTGTCCTAATCGTTCTAAAAAATTTTACTTCGTTGTTTTTTTATCATTAAAGGGTAATTAATTTTTATTTTTGGAAGTCAACGTAAAACGTATAAAAATGCATGTTTAGAAGGTAAACTAATAGCAGACATACGGTTTGAAAACCAGAATTTGAAAGTTCGGCACTTGAACTCGGTTGTGTAAACTAAACCAACGGTAGAACCCAAGCAATCTGGTATGGCCAACTCAACCCAGTCAGTTTAGTATGCCATTTCTCAAAACTGTAACCGAACCGAAGCGTGAACACATCTAAATAACATGTAGCAGAAGCGAGTCAGGTCCAACACACACAAATGATGATTTGTCATGGCTAATTCAGCAAGGGGTTAAACTAAAAGTTTGTTACCATTTACTACGCAATTTTCCTTCAAAACGACAACAAAATCTTCATAATGATTTAACGACGTCATATTAACCCCTGAATACAACACAAGACTATTTTCAGAGAACAAATAAGAAAGCGATCATCGAACCCACCTCAAGAAAACAACTACTATGATTAATGTAAGAATCATTCCTGCGTATTTAATCCACTGATCAACTCGATTGCGCCTCTCAATAATCCTTAATACAGAATTCGATAGCCCCAGTGTGTTGAGTACATCCAATGCTTTCCGTTTGAGCTCCCTGTGCAAATTTAAATTAGAACGAAGACACTCAAACTTGACATACAAAATTTGAACTAGAATGAAGAAAACACAAACTCCACATGTATAACTATGCTCATACTATCTGAAAAGTTCTTGCATTTTGAGTGCTTATCTGCTATGTTTTTATAAATATGAATTCAAAATGATTGTCATGAACGCATCCAATCCACGGTGTTAATCTCATGAATATCTAGTTTGGTGTCCCAATTCCCAGCCCAATTCCATATATTTTCTTAGAAACTATTAGAATTAGAAGGCCGAATAAATCACAACCAAAAATAGAAGTTGATACAAGATAATTTTTACAACGAAGGCTCAAACAGTGGTGGAACCAGAAAGGTTCAGGTCACAACTATTCAATAGAAATCTAATTTTACATTTGCCTCAATACTCTGTTGATCACAACTAGGGGTCAAATTATAGATAGAGACGACACTGGATGCCCACTATCAATATAAAATTGATAATGGAAATCTAATTTTACATTTGCCTACATCCCACCCTCCCCGCATCCTACCAATAGCTTTGGTATGGATGGGATTTACTAGGTAGGTATTGTAATATAAAATTGGGCAGTCAAGGGGCCGACAGAACCCACACCCACCCATCCAAGTTCTGCCATGGGCTCAAAAGTAGTAAATTGCATATTAGAAAAACTTGGTATGAAGCGAAAATATGTAGTTCTCTTTGTTACGTTATCACGTTATGCATCACAGAATCCACTCGTTTATTCTAATAATCAGATATTATAAATTATAAATTTATAATGCGTGCTGTTGAACTATGTTTCAGTTTCAGGAAGAACACATGTTGTGCTACAGTTGCATTTACACAAAAGTAATGCTGATTGAAGAAAGAAAATGTAGGCTTGTGAGCATTTAGATGTAAATACACAAAAGTTGAACCAGAAATAAAACCTTTAAGCGCTCCCTTTGTTCGGAATATTTAGCAAGAATGGCTGTTCAGTTGCAGTTGCCTCTTCCAACATTCTTGAAGAGTTACGCGCCGACTCCATTGCTTGTGCTTCCTCGTCAAAAATTCGCAAGATATGAGACGATTCGCCATTCTGGACCAAAGTTTTTACAAAACAGACAATATAATTAAAGTTAGCAATTCTGAAGATTGTATGAAATTAACTTGGTGATCTATATCTAGTTAAAAGCAAAACACGATTAACTAAATAAACTAATTTAATTTACATACAGTTCTTCCAAGCAAGTCTGCCCTCTCTTGCGCTTCTTGCATCCTTCTCTGCTGCCGCTGCATATACCGATCCAAACTTTCTCTCAACGAATCAGCCTCTTCTGATACTTGCTCCACTTTTCTGACAGATTTCACCAACTTATCAATTAATACATTGTCAAAAAGCTTAAACTTAGATCAAATATCACTATCCAGATCCACTTCCTTGGTTTCTTACTCTAATAGTTATCATCCATCTGTGTTTCAATTTCAAAAGCCTTCTTCCCTAGAGTGTAAATTTCAATTTCAAACCCTAAATTAACAGTATATCGCTTTCCCTACGTTGCGAGCATAAATTTTCCACACTTTAGAGTTGCAGATCACCACACGTAACTAATGAAGTCAAATTTTGACACAAATATCTTATCTAGAACGAATCATTCTAACTTTGCACAACGAGTTTACAATAATTCCTGCTAAATGACATCAGACTCAAACTCGATCGAAATGAACAAAACACATCACAACAGAACCGATATGGTTACAGATCGCCACACTTAACTAACTAAGCCAAATTCTGGCACAACTATCTTATCTAGAATGAATAATTCATTCATTCTAGCTTTGCACAATGAGTTTACACTGATTCAAACTCAATCGAAAACAACAAAAAGTAACCTAAAATTCATCTCTCACATCACACGATAAGGAGTACAAAAACAAACCCCTTCCACAGATCACGCAACGGACTTGATACAACAGATCACCACGCAACCTTGATTAACAAATGAAGTTGAATTTTGGCTCAAATACCTAATTTGCAACGAATCATGCTATTGTCCACAACGAGTTTACACTAATTCATACTAATCTGACATCAAATTCAAACTCAATCGAAACTAACAAAAGGTAACCTAAAATTCAGATCACACATTATAATAGAAACGATAACAGTAGAAAACGAACAGATCGCCACACTTAATTAACTAACGAAGTTGAATTTTGGCTCAAATACCTAATTTGCAACGAATCACGCTAACTTTACACAACGAGTTTACAGAGATTCCTACTAATTTAACATTAGATTCAAACTCGATCAAAAACAACAAAAAGTAACCTAAATTCAGATCGCACATCATAATATAAACAATAAGGAGTACAAAAACAATGAAACGAACCTCTTCCAGAGATCACGCTGTGGTTTTGAGGCAACGGATCGCCATAGGCGTCCATTTCTGAACATAGGGTTTGGATCTGAGAGATGTCTCTGCGGACGGAAACGGAGAGTTCCGGCGAGTCGACGGCGGAGGCCAGGCGTTCGAGTCGCTCCAGATCATCTCTGGTTTTTAATAATAATCGTCTCGATTTTTGGAATAGTTCTGAGAGAGTAGTTCCTCCTTCTACAGCCATGGTTAATGACAGGAAGCTAACTGAATGGAGAAGAAACAGATTAACAGAGGTGGGAACTTAATATTATTGTAGTTTAGTCTTTTATTTTGGAAGAATGGTAGTTTACACCCTTGTAGTTTGTGTGTTGCTTATCACCCAAGTTATTATCAAAATGTGTTTTTTCTTGAACGGAGTTAGCACCAGACAAATGGTTGCCCACTGGGCAGCCCAAGTCCACCAAGCCATAAATTTGAGGAAAAATCCGCCCTAAAGGCCCACTACGGTAAAACCTCACTGGATCGGATTCGAACTTGAGACCAAATGGCCTCAAACTCTTATCTTCAAATCCTCGTACTACTCCACCAAACGAATGGTGGGTGGTATTATCAAAATGTGTTACTAATAAAGTAATAAACATGATTTGTTTTTATTAATTTAAACATAGAAATTGATTGACCAGAGCATGACTATAAAGGTTTTGAGGGTATAAAGTGAACATTTGATCCGGCTCAACATCTCTACTTTGACGAAAATGTGTCATGTGTCCCCCACAAGTTAAAATTTAAGTCTACTTTAAATACTTTATGTAGTTACTCCCACTCACACATCTTGTTTAATGAAAATGTTACACAGGTTCTCAAATAGGCATAAATTACACGCTCTTCAACCCACTTCATGACAAATATATGTTTTAATGATTTTTTTTTTCTAAAACAAAAACTACTTATAATAGGATGAATTTACGAAAATGAAATTAAATTTAAATGTGCTCGACGTAGACAATGGAGGCTTATTTCTGCCCGCTCAAGAACACCTGTCTCATTTTAATTGGATAAGATGTGTGAGTGTGAGTAATTGTGTTGTGGTATGTTGAGCTAGCTTAAATGTTTACTCTTGAAGATACACATGTTTTCATTGAAATTGAAATAGAGGTGTTGGTGCAGGGCCGGCTCAAATATTTACTTTTAGCTCAATAAGCCGACGCGCACGCCAACTGGCAACGCCAAAGAGAGCGCTAAGGGCTTGTATGTAAGATTGTGAGTGGCTTGGCGGGGCGATTAGAGAAGTGAGGGTGTGGACCCCATGTGTTAGCCTTGTTGGCCCAATCATCTTCCTCCAAATGGAGGGGGTGCCAAAGGACTTGGCTCCATACCAAGCCTTTTGATCATATGAACCTATTGAGCATATGATCCCTTTGAGTATGCGGTGACACATTTAGATTTTTTTTAAGGACCTATAATTGCAACATTGAACTAGGATCATATGAACCTATTGAGCATGTATCATTAGATCATAAACCATGAAACCAATCATGCATATGTATAAGATAAAACCCATGAACATTCCATTGAAAATTTAAAACTAGATTCAAACCACCTTTTTTTATGTTTTTACTTCTGATACTAAAGTTCTCTTTTGTGGATGTTCTTAAAACAGTTACTACCCAGTTCCTACACATAAATCAAACAACATGACACCAAGCCTACCGGAACGTCGAACTCCGGTTGCCAGTCGCTGGAAACGCTTGGCGCCGCTTACCCATCTGAAAATCTCCACTCCTTTCGGCACCAGCTGAATCCTTCCGACCACCACCACCCGCCTTCTTCCTTTCCCCTTTACCCTTATTTTTAATACCATCGCCATCTTCCTCACTGGACCCGTCTTCCCCAAACTCCCTTCTTTCCTAGCCGCTGCATAGTCAAACGGTTTTACCTCCACCAGCCCCCTGAACCACTCTCCACCCCGGGTCAGACTTTATTTTCTCGTTAGCAGTATCTACACACTTCTGAAAGCTTGATGAAAGATCCGACAGTGACATGGTCCCCTCGTTTCCATCTTTTTCTTCATCGGAAGAATCGGAATCCAACAATATCACATTGCTTTCATCTTCCGTTTTCCGCTCACTACCCTCTTCGTTGGCTGGTTTTTCCTCTTTCTCCTCAACATCGGAATCAGATTCCAGCATGATAACGTCAGCTTCCGGTTCCGCAGCTAGGGGCAAAACTGGATTCTTTTGAGGTGTAGCGGATTCTTTCACAACGGGACATGAGGGCTCGGTTTTGTCGGTGAAAGAACGGAATGGCAGTGACACAGAAGATTTGATCTGTTCAACCTTGATCTCCTCTGTTGCCTGTTGACATAAGTAAAGTTAACGAAACGGTTTTGACTAGTAGCAAAATGACTAAAAATACCCTTTAAGCAAAAACAAAGCTCCAAATATATTCTAAAATTTCACCTTTGATTCAGGGTTGAGCTTTCTCTTTCCTGCTGGATTTCCAAACATGGCTCCAAAGGCACGACTTGGCTTCTTCTGCACCTCAATGCTTACTCTAGAAGACTGCGTATGAAAATAACATCATTTTACATAAAATGATCATTATGTCTAGGTGGCAGTTTAAAGCCATTTTATTATGAACAGGTTGTCGACTCGATTCAGACTTGTTACTCTATAAAGGGTCAAATGATTATAATCAAAATATATACCTTAAAAGGGAACTAGTCAAAAATCACAAAACATACATAATTAATGCATAAAACGCTCTGAAATATTTTTAATTAAAAAAAGGTAGATTACTTTTGAAACTGTAATCATATTTGAGACACCAAATATTTATCAAAAGAAAAAACTTACTCTTGAAATAAATCATATGTAATGCATAAAACCTCCTAAATGATTATGCTTGAAATAATTATAATATTTATAATCATATTTGTCAACAAACTATTTGCACAAAATATGATTTAAAACAGTTCTGGGTCAACCAACCAGTTTTGACACTTTACCCAACCTGACCGACCCACACATCATGCCACCACACAGAGAAAGAGCACAAGCCGGTAACATACCGATGAGCCATCTAATTTATGGTTTTGGTTCGCTCCAACAATAAAGTTTCCAACTTCCTTTTCAAACGAGTCGTCTTCTACAGCATTACTAGTACTTTCATTCCCTGCAGCTTCTGCTGCCTCTTCACCATTAGCAAGTTTAGCATTTCTTGCAGCCATCTGAACAATTTACATAATAGCATTATTTCAAACATATTTTAGATCACATCTTTATCTATGGTTTTGCTTCATACATGATACATTATAAGGGTACTTTATTCCTTATAAAGATGGAAAATTTGACGCTAAACTACTAATAAGTTTGAGAAACTTCACCATTTCAATGTATTCTTCCTTCAGTTTCTTGGCAACGGGTTCAAATGCCACCGCGTTCTGCATGGAATGCCTAATAATGCTAACAACACAGCACCAAGGTTTCGCTCAATATACGGGAGTTTCGACTTCAACACGTGGCGTAATTTTCCGGGTGTCACTGGCATTTGCTTTGCTTTTAAAAAATGGCAGATTAATATATTGAGTTAATATTAAATTACAAAACAAGGAAGAGAAAATGACTAAAAAATATTAGTTAAATTACCAATTTCGATAAGAACTTTGTTTGGCAATATATAACCGGTACTTTCATCTTCTGAACGGGCAATAACATCTCTCCACTCATAAAGTCCCTGCGCTCCATCAATAATAAACCATTGAAAATTATATTTCTTGCGCCCTTTTAAAGAGGAAATAAAAGAAATAACTTACTGCAACAATGGCAAGTTGCTGACCGCTGAGATCAGCTGCATGCAACCTGAAAAGCAAAATAAGCTTGGTTTTAAAAAGCGCGAAGCGCACAAAAGCGACGGGGTTTAAAACCGAGGCGCAAAGCGCAAAAGCGGTGGGCTTTTCATACGCGAGGCGCAAGACGATTATATAATTTTTTTTATGTATGCTATAGGTTTTTATTTACTCAAAATATAGATACAAATAAGGTATATATAAGCAGCCTTTAAATAACAAGCAAGTTGTAAAATTTTAAAATTATAAGGAGGATCTACCCATATAAGCTCAGATATGAATTCTCAGTCATAAGCTCTTTCTGATAGAGCTGCATACATACATCATAACTGCGTTGGTATACCTGAAACCAACAACTTTAAATAAGCAGCCAAGAAAATCAATTGTTTTCCTTAAATTATCTAACAAAAACTGAAAACTAATTACCTCAACAAGAAGTGCTTCGGGGCAGTCTGGATCTGTTGATGATGAAAGCAACCTTCTTTTCATAAGATCATATATATACAGAAGATAATGCGTGTCTTCTGTGGCATATCTGTTGAAATTAAAACAAACCGCACACATAAACATGAAAGGAAATGCAATAAAAAGGAAAAGAAATTGGTAAACTTGTAACAAACAACTACTACTTCAGCATTTCAGCAGTCAGTGGCCGCAATCGCCAATCTGCATTTTGGTATCTGCAAAAAAAAAAAAAAAAAAAAAAAAAACACTCAATCAAAATTCAGATTATATGTTATGGGAAATGGACTAAAGATTAAAGAGACATACTCTTTATTTGCAGCAACCCCACAAAAGTATCTCAATAGATACTCTAGAGAATTCCTCTCCAGCTTTAACACCTTTGAGGCCTATACAATTTAATATTCACTCGCATCAAATTAAAACCAAGAAAATTAAAAGAAAAATAATGATAACAAAAGATGTTCGCTTAGAATTCACAGAAAAAAACAAGAAAAAAATAAAGCATGTCCAAATATGAGATGGTAGAGTAGGTAAAAGATAACCTGTCCAGTATCAAACATATTGCAAACGTATATACCAAAGTCGCGTTGCAGCCATATAATATCTCGATCAGCTCCATGCATAACCTGATTCATTATGGGTTAAAAATATTCCAACAAGAATTAATTATAATATTGCAGTGTTATAAAAGGGTTAAAAAATTACAACAAGAATTGTTTCAAGCAAAAAATGAGTAATGACCTTTCTTTTGGTAGGATCCTTGAAAACCTCTCGCAGATAAGGGCCAATTTGAACACGTAGTTTCAATGTATCCACAATAAAATCTTCTGTTCTAGTAGATATTTGCATCAAGCATGTTAACCCTTGAAAAGATCGATATTGATTGTGTTCCAAATCAACCTAAACAGCCCAAAACAATAATATAAACCATATGTACAATACATATAAAAATAGTTACAGCAACCAAAACAGCACAAAGAATCCATGCGTTTACAGCATGAATAATTGATCAAATAATCTATAAAAACTTTATATAATAATATAAAATATTACGCAAATTCATTGGCGTCCCGCAATTTAGCAGCTAACTCCTTCAGATCTTTCACATCTTGTACGAGCTTGAAAGATGTACTTTCGACTGGAGGCGGTTTTACAGGATCTACATCACTAACCGTCTTATCAATAAAATCCATGACTGAAAGTTTCTCCTACATAAATATGTAAAGTAAAACTTATTATCTTGGGGACATAAAACGTTACAAAAAATGGAACTCACACTCCATGTCTCACATGAATACATGATATCAGTAAGACCCAATGAGTGAAAATGCTTAGAAGATCAAACGAGCAAGTGTGAACATTAACTTTAAATCTTTAAGTGTAAGAATTAAAAGCCAAAACAACTCTTCATTTATACTCACAATACACAGGTTAAAGAGCAATCAGTTTAATGCATTTTGCCATTCTTTCATCAAATCACGTGCAAATCCTGGAACGGTATTATGAAAGTAGAAATAGCAAATAGGTACAATAACTTCTTACAAAAGATCAATGGAACCTACAAAATGACATGTGAAATGGCTAAAACAAATGAGGGCCAACATATTTTGCAAGAATAAAAATTTCAAGACCAAACAAATTCAATAAAATTCTTCGTTCGACAGTTCGAGCACAACAGGCTAAAACAGCATTTCATGGAACACTTGGAAACCTAAAAACCGAAAAGTAGACCCACAACAGCATTTTTTTTTTTTTTTGCTTTTTTCACAACATCAACAAGACACAGGCTAAGGCCTCTAGTCCTCTACAGCTCTACACATGGTCAATTTGCATAACAAGTAAAAAAGCAGTCAACTTTACATGTTTCTAGTGTTCTTTCTTTCATCGACGCCACTTAAAAAACTAAAATCAAACTAAAGATAAAAACTTGTACTAAGTTACTAACATCTTCATTTCTTACACATTATAACTAAATCACATTTTGTGCCAAAAATAATAAATTTAAGATCAAACATAATCACTAAACTTCCACTAATAACCATACATAAAGTACAAAAATGCGCTTCTATCATCGAAGCAAAACCTATAAAAAAAACATAGTACAAGTAAGCCAATAACTCACCAATGGATGTATCACCCTCGACCCATCCTCACTCCTCTGCAACCAAACATGTTCAAACGCCTGATTCCCATTATTAACCAAAATCTTATACTCATCCTGCGGCCTGCGTATCGACGCAATATGAAACGGCACTTTCGCCTTCGGCGTCCCAACCACATTCCCATCTCTAGCCGCCACTTTCACCGACCCCGAATCACCGACCTTATTCCCACCATCATTCCCCACCCCTTTCTTCTTCCTACCCTGAACCAACTGAAACCCATCATCAATATCCCCAACCCTAACCCTAACCCCTGTCTCCTCTTCCTTACTCCTTAAACTCCTAAACTCATCAACAGAAGCATCAAACCTTTCAAACAACTCATCATTAAAGTTAACCAACCAATCATACTCCTCATCATCATCAACATCAACATCAACATTAACATCATTACCAAGAACATCACAAGATGGAAACTTTACTGTCTTTTACCAAACAAATCACCTGCAGATGACCCAATTGATTCAAGAAGCAAGTTACAGCCTTTACCTAATTCCTGAACTGGGTTTTTAAAATCTTGAAAGTTGTAATAAAAATGGAAATCTTTATTGCATGGGATGCATCTTGATGACCCAGAAAGCTTTGAAATGGATGATTGGAAAGAAGGGGTTGAAGAATATTGTTTCAAGGCTTCTGCTTTAGCTTTAGGTGATGATTTAAGGGGTTCTTGATCCATGTTTGTGTATTGATTGTAAAAAAATTAGGGGTTTTAATTATTAGGGCATTGAAAGAGGGGTTTTGTGGGTAGGCGGTTTAGGGTTTATAATTTATAGGGATTGTTATTTGTTATGTGATGATACGGATGAAAGTGAAGTATGTGTGTTTTCACTTTTTCACACAGCAAAGTTTCGGTTTTTTAATGCAGGGGATAAACAACAGTGAGAGATCTTTGTACTTTAGTTCTTATTATGTTTTTTTTAAGAAATGTAGATTTTTTATTTACAGATAAAATTTTATTTTACCTCGAATAAGTCGAGCCTTAGCCAGCTCGAGCCTGAGTTCAAGCCTGAAATATGTGTGTAGATTGATCCTCAGGTAAAAGTTATTAAGCCCGAGCTCGGGGCTTAAATAGAAAGCTCGTTTAGGCTACCGAGCCTAAACAAATCTTATATTATTATTTTTTATGTATGCGATTTGTCCTTTGAACATGTTCAATTTTGATTAATAATATTGGTGAGCCGAGCTTTTAGGTCATTTAAAATTATTTTTAAATTACCTCGAGTATAGCCGAGCCTAGCTAGGGGTGTAAATGACATGTAGCGGCTCGAGAGCTACCCGGAATCGGATCGGTAAAAAGCCTGAACAGGCCGAGCCTTAACGAGCTCGAGCCCGAGCCTGAAATGGCTCGTTTAGTTATCGAGCCCGAGCTCGAGCCTTAGATACAAAGCTCGATTGGGCTCGCAAGCCTAAACGAGCCCATACATAATTGTAAGTTATTTATATATCTCTTATAATTTATAGCTCACATCTCCAAAGCCCCAAGTCCTTATTTCATAGGCCCATTTAACAACACTCGCGAGCCAAGTTTTTGCGATCTCGAGCCGAGCTTTGAGCTCGTTTGAGATTGTTCTCAAATCACCTCGAGCCGAGCCGAGCTTGAGCCTTTGATTTTGCTAGCTAGCCGAGCTCGAGCTCAAGATTGTAGGCTCGAGCCGAGCTCGAGCTCGAGCTTCATAAAACCATAACGAGCGAGCTCGAGCCAGTCAGGCTCGGGCTCAGCTCGGCTCGCTTACGCCCCTAATTTTAATATATAAAGATAAAGGATAAATTATAAACAGAAAGGCTTGTTGATATACGTATATTGGATGTATAATTATTGACATAAGTTGCGTAACTATTTATTGTATGTTGCATAATAAGTTATGCGTGTAAATCGTGTTGTGTAACTATTTAACTTCATGCATAGTTATTTAGTATTATGGGTAATTGCATGTATGCGTAATTAATTTACCTCATCCATTTGTACGCTTCATATGCTGATTATCTTTTGTAAATTAACCCGCCTCTTAATTCATAATATTAAAATGACGAATATAATCATGGTATATCACCTCACACTCGTTAAAAATGTTGTATGTGTATAATTGAGCGATACAGTTGCACAAGGCCTAAAAACATTTATTAATTGACACATAAAAGAATATACTATTTTCAGATTTAATAAATATTTACTTATTAAAAATGAGTTAACAAGATATTAACAAAATTAAAACCAATAACCTGGTTATTGATAGATTAACAAATATCCTCCCGTTAAAAACTCATTGCCCACATGGACTGTTCCCATTGTAACCCATATCTTAAGAATCGAATCCACATATTTTAAGTCCATTACCTATAACATAACAAGGCTAAATGGTATGGTGCCGATCACCCTCATCCTTCACAAAGGATTCAACTTATCAACTCTTTCTTCATCTCCGTCAAGGGATTGGTGTTCTCCCTTCTATAAATCAAGAGAGAGAGGGGCTGAAACTACAAACTAGAGAGAGACTCAGGGAGGAGGGGGAGAATTGGAGAAGCCCCGTTGTCACCGAACACCAAACGGGGGTTGGTGTTCCTCAATGACACCAAATGCCAATGGGCTCCCCGTTTCCCCTTCCCATGCCCCAAAGCATAAGTAATAACCCTTGTTCTAAGCCCACGACCCATTTCAAATCACCAGTCATTCTAAACAGATCTTTGAAGTCTCGATCAACCTTAAAAAAAATCCCCAATTATAGATTTACTTGGATCTATTTATTACTTTAGTGTTGGTAGAATGATAGTTTAAATTTCACTAGTGATTGTTAGATTATTGATTGCTTTATATTTGAACTAGCTGATTACCCCGGAAGGGTCCCGGGGTTGATAAATCTAATTTTATGTGATAACCTATTACAAACGGCACAAGTTAACTAACAACAAAATCTTCCAATCATGGCATGTTCACAGTATTCTAATCAGTAATAACTCATATTCCCCACAAAATCTAATTTTACGTGATAACATGAACAGTTTGTGTGTTTTTTTCCTGTATGAACGAAACCCCACAAAAAATAGTCGATTTTTTCTCCGTTTTTTATATAGCACTATGGTACTCGTTGGAAAGATAATAAAACGCTCGTTAATTTGGTGTAATTTTTTTCTTTAAAAAATCCCGTATATAAAAGATATAAACGTTTAAAAGTTATAGGAGGAAATATGAGAGATAAAATTTTAAATTTAATTTTAAATTCTTTTTTCCTAAAATAACTCAATTTAATTAAAAAAGGAAACAATTTAAAAACACCAAAAACTCTCCATTATGATGCCACGTGACACAAGGTTGAAGCCTCCATTGCACGCCACGTCAGCAAAAGTCTTTTCTTTTATATATATATATAGATATAGATTAAATATTTGAATGCTTATTTGAATGCTAGTCGCCTGGTCCTAAGAGTTAAAAATAATATTTAAGTGTTGTAAAATGATAGTCCTAATAGTTAAAAATAATACTTGGATCTATTTATTATTAAGTGTTGTAAAATGATAGTTTAATTTTCATAGACGATTGTTAGATAGATTACTGATTGCCTTATGTTTAAATTGAATATTTGATTAATTATTTGAATGCTAGTCCTAATAATTAAATATAACTAGTATTAAGGCCCCGCGCGTTGCGGCGGAGGTGTAAAACCATGCCAATTAGCACTAATACCACACCACCACAGCGACCACTAACACCAAAAGCTCGTACAAATACAATAAATAGTATAAAAAGGAAAATAACACAGAATGAAAAGAAGACGTAAAATCATAGAACCACGCACGCTCGTTGCGACGTGTTCATGCCAAAGGCGTAAAATCGATGACTTTTAATAATGATGGTTAATGTGAAGTAACTAAGTTGGTTTAGGACCCACGCAGTGCGACGAAGTTGTTATAACTCGCAAAATTTAGAACGGAACTTAAAATGAAAAAATCGCGTAAGATGAAAATTATGTGGGACCAAAGTTGAAAGAAAAAAGTGTTAGGGTTAAATTGTAAAAGATGAAAATCTTAGCGTTAAAAGTAAAAAAAATGAGAAGTTTTGGGTTAGAAGTGGAAAACCAAAATTGTTAGTGTTAAATTGTAAAAGATGAAAATATTTGTGTTAAAAGTAAAAAAGAAAAACATTTGGGCTAAAAGTGTAACATCAACTTTTTTTTTGAAAAACCCCCTAAGCATAGGGTACAATCCCTCTAAGCACAAAAAGTTTTGGTAGTTAGAGTATTACCGAAACCGGAACTGGAACTGGAATCGGTTCCTTCAATACCTACTCAAAGTAATACCCGACCCTTCCCGGAACCGGTTCCATACCCGAAACCGGGTATTAGAAAAACCCGGTTTGTGCACCTCTAGTGGTAGGACCATGGGAGTATGTAGACCAATAAAAAACCACAATGAGTTGTTTTTTAAACTCCCAATGCATGGAGTACAACCCCTCAACGCATAAAAGCTTTGCTAATTATATGATTTTGAATGGAAGAATAGACGTAAAAGCGCTAAACCACACACGCGCCTTACACGTGTTAACTCGCAAAATTTAAACCGAAACGAAAAATATAAAAGATGAAAAGTATTATGAATTAAAGTTGTAAGTGAAAAAAAATTTGGGGTTAAATTGTAAAATATACAAAACTTTGGGTTGAAAGTATAAAAAATAAAGATAAACAAAATAAAAAAGAATTATAAATTAGTGGGTATAACCTACAAAGCTATAACTACAAACATCTTATGTATAAAAACACTTCCAAAGCATATAGTACAACAAAACATTGCACAAATGCTTTGCTAATTAGTAATATTTAAATATTTAACCCAAATATGCTAACAAACAGTTAGAGGAAAAAAAAACATAAAAAGGTCATCGTCTCTCTAAACCAACCAAGGGGTGGCGACGGCTCATGTTATCACACAGACACCATTCATGAAAGGTTTTAATTCTAAACCGAGGGGCATTCTAAGGAGCACCGCCGCCTTGCCAGGGGAGCTTTTTAAGGCAACACTCATAGTGAATGGCCCTTGTTAATTATACACTAGAAGTTACATGATAATGGTGGTTGATGGAAGCTTGTCATCAATATCAAGTGATCATCACTGATAACTTGCATCATCGGTGGCAAGTGAGCTTAATTGTAAGTTACCTAGAGCAGTATAAATTAATTCTCCGCAGTAAGTTACCAATGAGCAGTAGTAACTTAGTTTGGTAGTAACAAAACTTAGTATTAGCTCTAATTAGTGTGGTAACTCTGTAATAAACGTTCTACTGAGATTTCAATTGATACAATAATAGCTGCCATACCTTTTCACAAAGTGTACGTTGCAATGCCAAAATAATCATTGTGATGATTAAACTCCTATATGAAGGAATGAAGGATTCTTTTGGTTTTGTCTAACACGCGATTTTTCAACTTCATTTTAACTGAAAAATATATTTCTTGTTCTTCACAAAAACTTTTGGTTATGTACGTTTATTGTTTCGTACACATGTAATACTCAGATCTAATAGTGAATTCATAAATGATTCAAAAAGCTATCCAAGGTTATTGGAAATACGAAACTCACAAAGATTGTAAACTAAGGGGTTTGTAATCTAGTGGTATCAAGGTAGTAAATATGTTCCTTTCTAAGTGATTGAAGGTCTACTCTTGTACTATACATTAGTGTAGATTTAGAAGTAGGTTCAAAGGGTGTTTGAATAGCCATTAAAAAAACCAAGATTCAAGTCATTTTTTGATTGTTCTGTGACGGCAAATGGGGTGGTAGTTTTGCAGCCACCCAGATGCAAAAAACGAAATCAAAGGCGGCTGAAGCTGCCTTCCTTAACTGGATGAATAGGAGAGTTGGAATGGCTAGGCTAATGGATTAGTTATAGTTTTTGGACGAAAGAGTGAAAATCAATTGAATCAAAGACTTGTTCCCTAGGAGTTTCAGTTTCAAGCTTGACTCATCTTTCCAGCTATGAGTCCGAACATACTAACTCTTTTACGAAGTGAAAGAGCTAAAATGGTCTCCGTCGCTGCAAGTTCTTTATTTAGGAATGTTAAATCTGAACAGATAAGATTTTATTTTTTAGAAGACACTCTCAAAAAAAAAAAAAAACATTGTTTAATGTCTATAATGTCAAATCAGAAGTTACAAGTGAGTTAAGCATATAATACAAGTGGTTTAAATTTGATTTTTTTTTTCAAGTTCTTTAATTAAAGTAAATAAAATATGAATTAAAACTTCAATTGTATCTATTGGTTCCAACCCAACAAATCTCAATATTCTTTTATTCCTCTTGTGATGCTTGTTGGAGCGGGGGAAAGGGAAAAAGAAATGTTGTTTATCAACATTGTCATCACAATAACGATGTTTTAACAACTTCAACCAAAATATATAATTAATAATAATAATTAAGCGACTTCTATTTATTTAATATGTTCCGAAAACCTTTTAAGCAAACGTACTTTCTTACCTTTGCAAAACAGACAGGTTGGGTCGGGTAGGACTGTGCCAATATATGGTCTTAGATGATTTGGTTTCAGGTCGTACACTTGGATCGAATCAATGATCCAACGCGCTGACTTGACATACTAATTATGTATCGCGAAAATAATCATGTATTTCGCAAACGGATGATATTTGAAAAATAGATAGCGTGCCCGCACTCCGCAGAGCCGTTCCTGAGGATTTAGGTGCTCTATCCGTGCCGTTAAAAAATATGCCTCTTAGGATTTAACGAATAAATAATTTAAACTAAATTTTATGTACGATCAATGAGATATCAATAAACATAACAATTAGCAAAATAATAGTATTAAAATTAGTAAAATTGTATACCGTATTGGGTATTGGGCTCCTGTATATAGGATTTTTTTTTTAAATCTGTCCCGAGATTTACGAACCATGTCCAGTTGGCCTCCTTGGCCCACCCCAAAGCCGCCCATGCCCGTCCGACTTTTCCTATATACAGTTATACTCACTTGCTATGCATTTATGATGATGAACTCATAATTAAACAACTACTTTTTAAATATACACAAAAAAAGGATGTTAAATTACTCACAATTACAAGCTGATGACAGCCGGAATTTAATATCTGACTGTTAACTAAACTAAGTAGATGACATCTTGATCCAACTAACATGTATACTCCATTTATATAATAATAATAGGGTATCATGGAATATATGGAAACACAACAAGGTATAATGGAATGTATGTGCTAAAAGATGAGTATGCATATATATGTATTTGCCTATTTGGTTCCAGATCTATGTTGATGTCTTATTGTGATGTATATCTTATATAACATTTTTTTATATAACAATTTTTTTTACATTGTTTCAGTTATTTGTTGAGTAAACACTTAATAAGGGTAGGTGTTTATTATCTACTAATTTTTAGACTGATGTATTTGACTGTTATTGAAATAATGTCACACTATTACAATTGTCTCACCATCATACCATACTAACTCCATTTTTCTAATAATCAAAGCATTGTCATCCAGCAATTGTTTATATGTATATATGAACCAAATAAGTATATGTATATGAGTTGAAATGAGACTATTAAATAATCTGGAGTTGAATAAACTATTTTTAGCCTCAAATCATATTTTAACAGATGATTAAGATCTCTTTTATGTCTCGTCATCGTGGACTCTACTACCGTCCTCTAGTTTTGCTTTCTTCATGATTAATGATCAAAAGATGGTTTATTTGTTTCGTAAGTTATTTAAGAATTCGCATTTGAACCCACCTACGTATGTACACTGAGAGAGGTTTAAACGAAAACACGAAACAACCTTTTAGCATTTGGACCGTATTTTAATCTATGATTGAGATTTGTCGCGCCAAGGGACACGAATTAAATAAAATGATTTTTTAAAACCTATCGCAAGATGTTTCACTTTGGCGCATGAGATTTTATTCGAGGGTCTAATTCGTACACGTGCCCTCTTGTGATCGGTGGAAATTATAGGAATTTATAAATAAATAAAAATTCAAACAACTATTTTCTAATTTAAAAAAAAAAATCAAGTTTATTTTGCCAATATCCTCGTTTATATCTAGTGATTTTCACAAAAGAATTACCATTTTTTTTTTTTGGTAAAATAAGGATTTAGAGACACAAAAAGCATCTTTATTTGGAAATCGGTTTGTGGGTACAACAATTAATAACAAACACAATGTTGCCAAATGTGGTTTCTAAATCCTATGTAGTGCAATTTGTATGGTTTCAAGACACAAACACCTATGATAGTGACATATAATAACTAGTACAAACTACCAACTTTGTTATCTTTGAAGTTATACAACTTCACACTATTAAAATAGACTTAGTCCCCATAGTTATTCACTCCACCAATTGGCAAATCTTTGTAATTGCCGGCTCTATTTTCACACATCTTCTATAAATACCATAATCCAACATTATTTGTCACAAATGGTTCAACTCATCCTGTTAATGGACCTTGTTTTTTTATATACAACAATATAGAATTATAGATCATGGATAGGTTGATTAGTTTAGAGCCATCTAATGTTGTTGTCATAAGAATTGAACATGGTCACAAGTGTTGTGGTCAGTTGACTTTGAAGAATGTTATGTACACCATGCCTGTGGCTTTTCGGCTGCAGCCGGTTAACAAGGATCGATATGTGGTTAGACCGCAGTCGGGGATTATATCTCCTTTGACTACTTTGATGGTAGAGATTACTTATGACTTCCATCAAAGTGGTCTACCAAGGTCAGTTCCTTATTGTGATGACTCTTTCTTGTTGCATAGTGTGGTGGTTCCTGGGTGCCGCGGTTAAGAATCCCTCGTCAACCCATGATTCGGTCCCTAATGATTGGTTTACTGCACGGAAGAAGCAGGTGTTTGTGGATAGTGGGATCAAGGTTATGTTTGTTGGGTCAGTGGTGATGGCTAGTCTTGTGAAGAATGGATCTATGGATGAAATAAGAGATGTGTTGGAAAAAGGTGATCCTAGTTGGCGAGCGGTTGACTCTGTTGACGATGAAGGTCAAACGTTGCTTCACTTGGCGATTAGTCAAAGTCGAGCTGACCTGGTTCAGTTACTGCTTGAGTTTGAACCAGATATAGAGGCGCGTAACAGATTAGGTGTGACCCCACTCGAGGCTGCTTCAGCCTCGGGTGAAGGTTTGATTGTGGAGCTCTTACTGGCTCATAGAGCTAGTACAGAGAGGTCAGAGTCATCCACATGGGGCCCAGTTCACCTGGCGGCTCATGGGGGCCATGTGGATGTTCTGAGACTCCTTTTACTTAAAGGAGCTGACATCGACATGCTTAGTAAAGACGGGGATACCGCTTTACACCTGGCGGTGGAGGAACAGAGACGCGACTGCTGCCGCCTGCTCTTGGCTAGCGGTGCACGGACGGACATCCGTAACTTCCATGACCTTGACACTCCATTGCATATAGCCGCGGCTCTGGGAGACGATTACATGGTCAAACTTCTACTCCAAAAAGGGGCTTACAAAGAAATCCGAAACCGATCCGGGAAAACCGCATACGATATCGCGGTCGAGCGAGGCCACACAAAGCTTTTCGACGCACTCGGGCTCGGTGACAAGTTATGTATAGCTGCAAGAAAAGGTGAAGTGAGAAACATAAGAAAAATTCTTGATAGTGGGGCCGCGGTCAACGGGCTGGATCAACACGGATGGACCGCATTGCATCGGGCCTCGTTCAAGGGCCGGGCCGAGGCAGTCAAATTCCTGATTGAAAAAGGAGTTGACATTAATGCAAGAGATGAAGATGGTTACACAGCCTTGCATTGTGCTGTTGAATCTGGACATGTAGATGTGTTGGAACTATTGGTCAAGAAGGGCGCTGACGTGGAAGCGAGAACCAATAAGGGCGCGACAGCTATGCAAATCGCGGAGTCCTTGAACTACTCAGGGATCAAAAGAGTCCTTGTTCAAGGTGGTGCTAGCAAGGATGAGTCAACACAAATGAGTAAAAAAGCACCAGCATTTGCAAATAAAAATATTGGTAGATCAGATAAGAAAAAGACTAGAGCAAAAGCACTTCGTGGTAGTTTTGATCAGTCTTCTGGACAATTGGTTGTAATTTAAACAACACTATTTGAATGTCTTAATATTGATGATGAATTTGTTTTGTTAAATAGTTTGGTAGTAGAAAATCATAAAGTGATAATTCTTGTATGAATTTAAACATTTATGATTGTTTTGTAGTAATATTCTTGAACTTTGTTTTGCAACATGTATACACATTATTTACTTTTGGGAATTAAGTTTTTTTGTGTGAATTGAACTCTAGGCTATGACTATGTGATGTTGTGATGATGGATAGGGCTGACAATTCAGACACGAACACGATAACCTGATACGAATTTATACGATTTTAACAGGTTTCGTGTTTGGCCTTAACAAGTTTGTGTCTATAACAAGTCGACACGTTAAGCCCTGTTTATTTTCATGTTGTGTTCGTGTTTACCTGTTTCGTGTTCGTGTCTTAACATGTCTTAGTGTGTCTTATCGTGTTTCTTATCATGTCTTGTCGTTTCTTATCGTGTTAACCTATTTTACTAGGTGTTCCTTATCGTGTTAACATGTTATACACAGATTCGTGTTTGTGTTTGAAAAAACATGACACGATTAGCTTTCGTGTCGTGTTCGTGTTCGTGTTTACAGGTTTCGTGTTCGTGTCTTAACATGTTCGTGTAACCTGTTATGCCAGCCATTGATGGGCAAAGATAATAGTGTGAAATGCAAATAAGGTAAAAAAGAAGCAAGAACAAACGGCAAGGTGGATCCCAAACATGAGTTGGCTCTTGTAGTTTTGTTTGACTGGTTTGATGTAAAATTTTGGTGGAACTATTAAGTACGGTTTGGTTTGATTGGTTTTGAGGAAAAAGTTAAGTAGAATTATTAAGTACGGTTTCATAAAAGACAAACCAAACTGGCTGGGTTGCTTGGCTCAACCAGACGAGCTAAGGGTGATTTGAATCGTTTTTTCCTTTTTTTTTTTTTCAAAATCGTTGATTGTATCAATTTTTTTTTTATAAAATAAAGATGATTACATGTGCATAATTACATATCTCAAAATTCGAAAAAATAAATAAAAATAAAGGTAAACAATAAGTTCGATTTATATAGACGGTATCAAGTTCCCAAACGAACCGTTAAACCCGCATTTCAAATCGTAAATCACGGATTAAATTGTAGAATGACAAGATTCATATGATTCGATCAATTTCGATGGTTTATGAAAGGTACGACTAAACAACCTTAGAATGGCAAGATTGAAATGATTTATAATCATAAAATTGTCAGGTTTGGTAATTATACATTAGTTTATCATCATAATCATTATTGACTTTCGATTGTTTAACCTTAAGCAAATAGCATAAGAATCAGTTTTACATATTGAACAAAACTTTTGAAGGCTCGAAGATGAGCTAGTTCTTCTAATGGGCCACTAGATGTTTGGCCCGTCCCTTTAGGCCAGGCCTAGCTAGGAATATACTCTACAAAAACCAATATAACACTATCACTGTATCACATATTCTCGTTATATGTCATACGATCGGTAAAAAGATCTACACTGTTCATTACGAGGCTCATTTGCTAAAATCCTTCTATTTCTATCTACACTTAATATTCACAAGACATTGGGGATTGACGGAGTCAAGAAACGAGTTGTTCAAGCAATTATCTTGGTGGCATGTTGGATCATTTGGAAAGGCTGGAACGATTAAATCTTCTCGGGTAAAAGAATGCATATTGACCAACTACCTGGGGAAATCTAGGCATCATCTTTCTTGTGGATCAAAAAACTGTGCAAGATGGCGTGAATTGGAGTGGGAAAATTGGCGTCTTTTTAATTTTTTCAAATGCATAACTGTAAGTTTTTTCAGGCGATTTAATAACGAGGGTCAAACGAGTATGTGCATCTTCTAGTTGCTTGCTAGAAGAACCTGTTTGTACATAATTATAGTGATGACTGAAGTTTTTTGTTGTTAAAAAAATACATCCTACAAAGTACAAACTTTAAGTATTTATTTGTTCTATCCGAAAAAAGGTAATGATGTAACAGCGTAAATGCATAATGTGTGACAAATAGAGTTTAATACATAGTTCTAAGTGTATCACAACTGGTTTTTTTTTTTTTTTTTTTTTGAAAAAAGGCTTTCATTCAAAACAACAGGGATGAGGCCTCAAAACCGGACCACACCCGCCAACAATTACAGCATATACAATGGGTATTTGATCCAATCATTCCAAACCATTCTAGAATACTTAGATCTATACTTTAACCAAATAAAAGACATAGACTTGACCAAGGAAACCACCTCCACCACTTTCGGATCAGCATTATTAAAAACCACCTTGTTAAGTTCTTTCCAAAGAGCCCATATAGTGACAAGAAAAATCCCACGAATGATCTTCTTTCCTTTATATACACCATTAATCGGATGTGGGCCACTGAATAATATCTTCAAGAATCGCAAAAGAGTTAACACTAAGCTTGCACAAGTTCCAAACGCTAGACCATACCCCAAAAGCGAAACCACAATCGAAAAAAACATGGCTGATAGCTTCATCATATTTAAACAAATAATTAAAGTAAAAATTAATAAAACTTAACTAAAATAAAAGACTTACTTCATCATATTTTTCTAATTATTATATAGTGTTACAACTTACAACGAAAAGAAAAAGAAGAATATGCTTTAACTTTTGGCTGGAAATTTCATTCCACTTAAATAGAGATTGAAGATTGAGTTATGCTATTGACAGTCTAAAAAGTTAGAAGGAAGTAAATGAAAATTAAGTTTTTTATTGGTTTTTTTTTTGGGCACGTTGGGCTTAATTATAAAACTACAAAAGGCCCAAATTAAGATAACCTAACAATAGTTATGACTTATGACAAGTTATGATGAAGTGGTATGGAGGCTCAATGATAGAAGATTCATGGCTGAAAAGTCATGGGTTTGATTCTTAAGAGCGTCGGGTTTTACCGACTATTCCATTGTCGTGTTTTCGGGCGGGTGGATAGTCGGGTTTTCCTCGTAAATGGTGGACTTGGTGAAGCCAAGAGCTCCCTTACATGTCTGGCTATGCTGGGTGGAAGGGGTCCTGATTTGACCGAGTAGGGACTCCGAAGGGAGTTCTTGGTGAATTTCGTTGTCCGTTCAAAATAAAAAATCTTCTTCATTTCTATGATAACATTGCTGTATATATTCTTGGGAAAAAATTGGGTTTTATAGATGACACATGTTTGTAAAATATCTCTACTTTTTTAAGTAAAAAAATTATTTGGAAAATTAATTTATATGTTGTTACAACTAAAGGGTAGTTTGGTCACTAGACATAGAAAGTGAAGGGTAAAATTGTACTTTTAGATATTTTGAATGTTTGTTAGAAGTTAGTTGATAGGCGGGAACAAGGAATTGTATTCGTTATAAATAACCGATCATAGTTATCAATAAAATTCAGCTATGATTTGACGAATTTCTCTTCTCTTTTGTTTCTTTCTCGATTCGTAGCTAACATGTGTACGTAATTTACTCCATAATATGTTACACTGACTTGACTGTGAGAGTGATAATTGAGACAACAACGTTAGGAGTTAGGACCCTTCTAACTATTTGATTAAGATCTTAATTGATTTCGAGTGTAATGCGTGGCTGTATGTTGTGTTTCGTAAGTATCTTTTTCTGGTTTGTGATGAGTAAAAGTTTAGTTTTGTTGATCGTTCAAAAAAAAAATGTTAACAAATTTAACTTAGGATGACAAGATACGTCTTGATAATTACTCTGAATAGGAAGTCTCTATCTCCGCACTGACACTACTACTTGGCTTTCATATCCATCACATGCGATTCGATATAACCACATTTCTCCATTGTTTTTTTTTATAACGAATATTTGTAGTTTAATTCTACAATATCGTTTATAAAGTAATATGAGTGAATCTAAAATTTATAAAGTTTACCTGGTTAAAACAATTTTTCTATCTCATATTTGCTTAGTTTTAGTGATTACTATTTGGATCTAAACAATTGTTCGTGTAAAAGCGTTTTTTAATGTCAACTAAATAATGCATACACGTTGTCTTAAAGTAATCATTAAAACATGAAAAAATTAAGATCATGCAAACATGTGTTAATCATTAATCATCAAGGAAGCTCACCAACTCCTTCCCCACCAACAATCCTCTATTCTCAATTTCTCATATTTTATACTAACAAAGGAAAACCTCTTACTGGATGTTTGGCTATCCATTTTTCTATCCTTTTTACTTATGATTTATCCAATAAGTCAAAAGTTAAAAAAAAATGTCTGAGTAATTGTTTGAAATGAACTTTAGACATACTCTTACTGTATTTTTTTATCATGTTTTTCTATACAAATATCTAAGATGATTTGTTAATACGGAGTATTATATACCTTTAACATGAAAGGTAGACCCAGTGACGGACCCAGGAATTATTTTTAAGGAGTGCGATCGGGAGATTTAACCGACCTTTTAAGGGGTGCGGTCGTGATTTTAGCCTACAAAATCACACTAATTTTTTTTTCAAGGGGGACGCCCGCCCTCCTTGAACTACACCTAGGTCCGCCCCTGGGTAGAGCTAGCCGTAAGAGTAGACAGTAGTGTTAGATTTTTTTTTTTTTTGGAACCAACAACAAATTTAACAGTAGAATCCTGAATATAATTTAGTTTTTTTTTTTTTTGGAAGGCAAATTCATTAACACACAAAAACCAAGCGGGCAATCTCCAAGATGGAGATCCCCAACAACAAAAAACCGTTACATTACATCAAAATCAAACTTTTGCTAATCCTCCCACCCCATTACACCCTTTTTGCTTCTACTATAAAACCAAACATAACTCAAAGCTTTAATATCCGCAACAATTTGAACCACGTTACGGTTTTCATCTTGACAAATCTTCTCGTTTCTAGCCTTCCAAATCCGCCAACAGGTTATGACCATAATCCCATGAATCACCATCTTCTTTCTAGCCGGCCAAGAGGTCTCTTGCAAAATATCTTGTCTCGAAAAGAAGAAAAAAGGCGGCAATTTCATCCAACTCGCTATACTATGCCAAACTCCATCTACCAAACCACACCCGGTGAACAAGTGATCCGTACTCTCCTCTTGAACTTCACAAAAACTACACGTAAGATTTCCACTATCAATGTTCCTCCTTTGTAACGCTACCTTAGTTGGAATCTTTTCAAGAAGCATCCTCCACATAAAAATGTTGCATTTGATCGGGATCCAATTGCACCACCTATATATCGCAGACGCATGAGAGACTTGATCAACATCCATCCACTTCTTGACATCTTGAACCGAGAAACCATCTTGGGAACCATTATCCAAAACCATTTGTCGTTTGAGTTACCCAATCTATGAGCCGAAATCAATTCACAGCAAGCATTAAATTGATCCAACTCTAACGTCGACTGCAGACTTCTTTTTCATTGCCACAAACCATTCGACCCACTTTCTTCACCCCCAATCGATCTCTAACTTTGCAAAACTTATCACTCCTCTAGGCGAAACAGTTCTGGAAAACGGTTCTTTAGAGGCATAACATCAACCCAAGGATCTATCCAAAACATTATTTCCAGCCCATTCCCAACCCGACCCCGGATCATATTTACACTACTACGATCCCCCACTTTCACCCTTGACCCGCTAGTAACTATGTTCAACCATGTACCAATTATTCTAGAGTTATGAGGATAAGCCTCCCACCTTCGTTGCGACCCATGAATACCGTCCACAACCCTTCTCCATAAAGCATTTTGTTCCTGACGATACCTCCAAAGCCACTTAATCAAAAACGCTTTATTACAATCACTAATTTGCGAATGCCCAGGCCACCGATTTTAATAGGTTTAGTCACACATTCCCAACTCACCCAATGAAGTTTCCTAACATCCACATTACCTCCCATAGGAATTTTTTGATTAACCCTTCCAACACATTTATCACCCAATCGGAGCTTTAAAGAGCGAGAAGTAGTATGAAGGAAGACTTACCAGAACCGATTTTATGAGAGTCAATCTTCCTCCAATCGATAGGACCTTAGCCTTCCATCGAGTCAATCTACTCTTGAACACATTAACCACCAGCTCCCAACTATTAATTCTATTCATATTTGCCCCGACCTTAATCCCAAGGTACATAAAAGGAGCTACCCCCGATTGACAACCCAACTCATTTGCCTTACAATCCCTCTTCCACGCTTTTACCCACACCGTACAAAGTCGACTTTTGGATATTAATCTTAAGCGGAACACATGTGAAAAATACGGAGGATGCGCTCAAGCAAACCAAATTATTATCTGACCATTCCCCCATCACCATCGCATCATCAGCATATAATAAGTGAGAAACCACCAATCCCCCGCTATCAAAGTGGATACCCCGAAAAGCACCCACATCACACGCCTTTTTAATAAGACCCGAGAACGCCTCCATCACCATGATAAATAAAAATGGAGACAGAGGGTCACCATGACGAATACCCTTCCCACAGCTGAATTCAAAAGTCGGCGAACCATTCACCAACACAGATGACCGAGCCGACCTAAGAATACCATCTATCCAAACACACCAATATCTGGAAAACCCATCTGTCTCATAAACGAGATTAAAAAAGCCCATTTAACATTATCATAGGCTTTTGCAAAATCGATTTTGAACATAAAAAGCTCCGAACCAAGCTTTTTTGACACGACAGAACTTCACTGATCAAAAGAGGACTATCCAAGATATACCTTCCTGCCACAAAAGCGATTGCGTCTCATTAATAATACTATCCATAACTGGTTTCAGTCTATTCGCCAGGACTTTTGAAATGACTTTACTAATCACCCCAATCAAGTTAATCAGACGATACTCCTCTAACCTCACCGGATCTTTGACTTTAGGCACAAGAGTAATAAAGGAAGAAGACACTCCCGACTAATTTCTCCACATGCGCGAACCGATTCATAATATCCATGAAGTCATCAGAAAATAACTCCAATATCTCTTAATAAACTGAAAGTTAAACCCGTCTGGGCTGGTGCTTTATCACTCCCGCATTGCAAGATCGCCTCCTTAACTTCCTTAACTACAAACGGCCTATAGTTAACTCCACAATCTGATCAGCGCTCAACATCTTCAGACCATAGCAATTTAGCTTTGGCCGCTGAGGGACATCTTCAATAAATTTCTCCTTATAAAATCGCATCACCTCTTTCTTGATATCCTTCGGCTTGTGAACCCATTCGTCATTCACCATGAGACCCAAGATAGCATTCGACACCCTCCGACTATTAATTGTACCATGGAAAAATCTCGAGTTCTCGTCACCCTCTTTCGCCCATTTAACTCTAGATTTTTGTTTCAAATCTTTGAGTCTATAATACTCTACCTGTTTAATCCTTTTCTTTGCTTCCTCCAACACCCACACCTCCTCTTCAAGTAAATCCCCACTTATTCCCGTTATGTAACATATAGCATGTAGGGTTTTCTCTCCGAAAACTTAGGAGGCGAATTGGCGGCGAAGTGGCTTTTCGTACGTTTGCATGGCGGCGAGAGATCGGTTTAAGGTCACACACTTGGTATGATGTACCTATTAGACAAGGGAGAAGACATAACAACAATCACAGACGTCGATTCAAGGGGATGGAGTGAAGTTCTTCGTTTCGAATCTTCCGGCAAAGTGTTCGTCTGCTGATCTCAAGGAAGTTTTACAGGGTTATGGGAGGTACTTGGGATCTATATTGCTCGTAAACTTGACAGGTTAGGGAAGAGGTTTGGGTTTGCTACTTTTAAAGTTTCCCGGAATAGAACCGACTTAGTGGAGAGCCTGAAAGACGTATGGATAGGGAGTTATAAACTGTTCATTGTACCGGCAAGGTTCGTGGATGGTCAAAAAGATGCCTGTGGATAAGGGGAAGAGGATCGATGAGAGGTTCATGGTGAGAAGATGTGGAAGCCAGTTAGTGGGGAGAATGTTCAATCGCAGAATGATGGTCAGGGAGGGTCAGAGGATATGCAGGTGGATAAGACTAAGGAGGCCATGGTTGATCAGCGGTCGTTCAGAGACACGTTACTAAATAATCGGTGGATGCGGTGATCCCTGAAGTAATAGCAGTTTCTGAAGGCAAAGGATTGGGAGAGTTGTATGATAAAGCGATTGTAGGGAAGGTCCACAACTTCAGTATTCTTTCCTCCATTGATCGACTTATTAAGGAGGTGTGGAAGAATAAGTGTAAGCTAAAGTATATTGGTGGGTTTTATTTGCTATTGGAGTTGGACAGTAGAGTGGACAGAGATGAGTTTTTTGGAGGAAGGACGTCTGGCAGGAATGGTTTTCGTGGGCCGAAACTTGGTCGGGTCAATCGTTAATGGTGGATCGTATTGCTTGGTTGAAAATCTATGGTCTCCCGCTACATATTGCTGAACACGAAGGTTTTTGATGACATTGCTGCGACTGTTGGAGAGGTGGTACAGGAAGCGCAATTTCCAGAAGATGATGTGTACTCCTATGCGTGTGTTGGAGTGCTTGCTAAAGGGGTAGATAGGATTAGGGGTAAGTGTAAGGTGAAGTGGAAAGATGATTCGTATATGGTGTTTAATCGAGGAGGATACGGATGATTGGGTCCCTGATTGTTTGGTCGATGTTCTGGATGAGGAGGAAAACGTTAATTCGGATCGGAAGTGGAGGTTGCTGCTGTGACTGAGAATGCAGGGCCACAGCAGGTGCAGGAAAGTAGCAATCCACTACCTGTTGACGAGAATATACAGCAACCTCATCTCAATGGAGTTTTTGTTAACAATATGGGTGAGGATGGAAGCGGTAAAAGTAGTAAAAGGAAGGGAGGCAGGTATTCTAAAAAGAAAGGTACATTGCGAAGATCGTGTTCTCCACTGGATAAAGAGTCGACCGAAGAAAAGGATTAGGGAGGATAATGATGACGTGTTCGATATCGATAGACTTTTTTTTTCTAACACAGACCATTTGAATGTTGATTTGTGTAATTCGAGACAGGTGGACGTTCAAGAGGAGGTCATGGTGCCAGATTTGAATATGGATATGGAAGTTAGAAGGAGACTGATGAGGATCATAGCAATGGGGTTCGAAAGGAGGTGGCTGACCACTATGGCGTTTGCTAATGATTTAGGGGTGGTCAACATTGAAAGGTATGAAAGTGCGGTATTGAAAAGTGTAAATGAAGAAGGTTTACAAGGGGTTATTCAATGAATATTATGTCTATAAACATTAGGGGGTTGGGTAGTTCGGAGAAAGGGGATTGGATTTCACAGTTATAAAATAGTAATGAAGTGGCTTTTATATGATGCAAGAGACTCAGTTTGCTTCCTTGCAAGGTGTGGATATTGACAGGTTCTGGGGTAGGGGTATGTACGAATATGAGTGGGTTGGATGCTGTTGGGAGGTCAGGGGGGCTAGTGTCTTTATGGGATCAAAAAGTGTTCGTGAAATTGTCGGTTCAAAAACATAGATACTTCCTGGTGGTTATAGGAGTTATTAAAGATTGTGGCAAGAAAGTGGGTTTGGTTAACGTTTATGCCCCTCAGAAAAAAGAAGATAAAAGAGTTTTATGGACTGAGTTAGTGGTGTTCTGCAACAAGAGTTGATTCGTTGGTTGTGGGTGGGGATTTTAACTGTGTTCGTGATAGAAGTGAGCGAAAAAATTCCAAATTTAATCCGGTTTTGACTAATGATTTCAATGAGTTTATAGATAATGCAGATCTTCACGAATATGGTTTAAAGGGGCGACAGTTCACGTTTGTGTCTGATAACAAGTGTAGCAGGATTGATAGGATCTTTGTATCCTTAAGCTTCTTGATTGACTGGCCTGATGCGGAGTACAGAGCTCTTGCTAGGGACAAGTCGGACCATAGTCCATTGGTGATAAAGGTGGCGTATAAAAATTTTGGTCCTAAACCATTCAGGTTTTACAATTCATGGTTGGACCGGGTGGGGTTCGAGGAGGTAGTGGCTGCCGCCGTGGGGTCTTTTACTGCTAACGGGCCTCCGGATATCATTTTGATGAAGAAATTTAAAGTTATTCGTAATGCGATCATGGAGTGGAAGGCTACTACGGTTTCTTTGGAAGAGATGGAGAGGCAAACGATTATGACTGAGATTGAGGTTTTAGATGAGTTGGTTGAGCAGCGAGACTTATTGGAGGAGGAACAATGGGTCTTTGGTGAAGGTAAAATGGGATCAAGGAGTTAGAGGATTATAAAAATAGAGATTTGAGAGAAAAGGCGAGGGTTAGATGGGCGAAGGATGGGGATGAGAACACTAGTTTTTTTCATGGGGTGATCAACAAGAGGAGAGCTTCTAATTGCATTCCGGGTGTTCTATCTAACGGGGTTGGGTGTACCAAGCCTTCTATTGTTAAACGTGAAGTGTTTGTTTTTTACAGGAACAAGTTTATTGAAGACATGCAGGATCGGCCTAATATTGTTTCTAGCGACTTGAAGACCCTTTCTGGTGTCGAAGCGGATGGTTTAGTGATGCCTTTTTTGAGAAAGAGATCAAAGATGCAGTTTTCGATTGTGGCAGTGATAAAGCGCCGGGGCCAGATGGTTTTAATTTCAAGTTTATTAAGAAGTTCTGGCGGTTTTTTGAAGATGATTTCAAGGAGATTTTTCGGGTATTCTTTGAGACAGGTAAGATTAATCGGGGGGTTGGGTCTTCGTTCATTACTTTGGTGCCTAAGGTCAGCGACCCAGTGGGGTTAAGAGACTACCGGCCTATTAATCTTATTGGGGTTATTAGTAAGGTGATATCAAAAGTTCTGGCCAATAGAATGAAGGTGGTGATGGATTCGGTTACTCATGAGACACAATCGGCATTTTTTAGCGGGTAGATATATTTTGGATGGTCCTATGATTTTAAGTGAAGTAATGGCATGGGCGAAGAGGAGGGGAAATGAGATGTTTATGTTTAAGATAGACTTTGAAAAAACCTATGACAACGTTAATTGGGATTTTTTAATTTCTATCTTGAGGCAAATGGGATTCCCGGCGTTATGGTGTAACTGGATATATGGAGTATTATCTTCGGCTGCTTCTTCTGTTATTGTCAATGGTTCTCCGACTTTTGAGTTTAGCTGCAGTAAAGGTATTCGTCCAAGGTGACCCTATTTCCCCTTTCTTATTTATTATTGTTATGGAGGCATTTTTTAGTATTATTCGGAGGGCCTGTTCTATGGGGTCGTTTGATGGGGTGAGACTTCCTAATGGAGGTCCCGTGTTATCTCATTTATTGTATGCCGATGATGCCATTGTCATGGGAGAGTGGTCGCTTTTTAATTTTAATTCTCTAAGACGTATCCTCCGCATTTTCCATTTAGTGTCTGGTTTGAGGATTAACATCCATAAATCGGTCCTTTATGGGGTTGGGGTGGAAGCGGAGGGGGTCCAGGTCCAAGCGGAGAGGTTGGGTTGTAAATCTGGGGAGATGCCGTTCAAGTACTTGGGTATTCAAGTGGGGGGAATATGAACCGTATTAATAGCTGGGAACCGGTTGTTGAGGTTTTTAAAAAACGGTTAAGTGGGTGGAAGGCGAGGATTCTATCTATAGCAGGGAGATTGGTATTAGCCAAAGCGGTTCTTGAGTCCATCCCTTCGTATTATTTTTCTTTGTATAGAGCTCCTGTGGCGGTTATTAACAAACTTGAGAGTTTAGTCAAGAG
>JAUTDX010005741.1:0-32990 GCA_030844895.1 Ambrosia x helenae
CAAATTTGGTGCAAACTACTGTTTGCGTATCTTCCGTAATTATAGTGTAGAAGATCACTTACCTTTGCCCATAGGATATTTGGTACCTTGACTCTTTTACTCCAACCCATTCCCATCCGAGCATCAATATACGTACCTAGTAATTCAGTATATAACATTTAAAAATACATGGTGTAGGATCATTCATAGGTGTTAATTATCTATGGACAACCCGAATCGTGTCTAGTTGGCATATTCGTCTTTGAGTTTATTAAACACATATCATAACCTTTTGTAAGAATTCCAACAAATTAAAGTTTTATAGTATCCTTACAAATATGTTTTAACATATGTCATTAAATAGTTTTACAAAATCTTTCATTGAGCATTTTATCAAACATATGATATGCATAATTTAATTAAAGCTTTAACATCTTACTTTGTTATCTTTTGAATCCATTTTCATGTGTGACACCCGCCAAATTCACTAGTCGTAGTCCATACAATTAACAGGTTTTGCTTCACTATGTGCTTAGAATAAATGTATCGATGCGCATCAATGTTTGAATGATCATGTGAAAATGAACCCTACCTGAACACACAAAGCCGAAAATATATAGGTATGTATGTATGCAATTATCATATACAATGAATGATTGACAAAGACAAGACAACACACACAAGTGAAAATGACAACTTATATAACTAAACCTGCAACCTAGATTTCTTACATACTGAAAGGGATATGGTACCTAATACCAGCGCGGATAAGTAACCCTATCCTATAAAATGAATCTCACAAGTAGCCCACGGAGCTCTAATCCGCAGAGCCAAGCCTTGGAGAAGCAAATGTCTCCTTCAGCGCGCATCACATCAGCATGGTGACATTACCATCGTAGAAGGAACTCTTCGCGCAGTGAACTCACACGCGGAATATTCGGACCAAGAACGAGCTTTTGGTACGAGGTACGGACGATCAAGAATTAAGAAGATTTGGTCAGATCTGACCAGATCCTGCGCCAACCAAATTTCAACACGTGTCAGAGGTCATCCAACAACCATGACGGGAATAGCAACGTGACTGTTCCCTTGCTTCCACCATGCTGTTGTGAACAGTACTTGTCAGAGTACTGTATAAGCATGTCTGCTCGCTGTTAGACGTCACACCAGACGTCAGGAGGTGGTCAACCATGTTGTGTCAGAGGGGAGCGTCGTCTGCGCCCAATCAGACGGCACCACGTGGACTTCCAGCAGGCCAGCTCATACTTTCTCTCACAATTAGCATTAATTGTCACCTGATTCCTGCCTTTTTATGGACTGAAGACATCTGGGTCTGGACGAAGGCCTAGACAGTTACATCTTTCGAGGGCCATATCATTCGGCCCATGCCTTTTCCTATAAAAAGGAAGCTCCCCCCCCCCCCTTACAAAGGATGGATGATTCCATGCAAGAAATAGCTTAGAGAGAGAAATATTTGTAATCACTTTGTAATCTTTCCGAGCAATAAAATTCTCTCTTTACAGTGGACATAGGTCAATCTGGACCGAACCACTTATATTCTTTGTGTTCTCACTTTCACCAAACACACATTGCATTCGTTTTTACTTCCCAGGGTTCGGTTCTGTCAATAGTGTGAGTGGAGGATTATACCTTGAGCGAACACGAGTATAAACCAAATCCATCCTTTTTAGGACGGATTATACCCATTGTTTCTTCACATACCTTGATAAGGACTTAACACTCCTCCAATCATATGTATACACCCGCACCCACGGCCCACAACATATACACTCATACATGATAAGCCAAACAACCCATATATCTACATATACATATATGATGAGAATGAGCCAAAAGTTGAAAGCCACTTTCGCATGTCATGACTAACACCTAATCTTTTGTTGTTTCTTATCCCCAAATCGGCCCTTATCAAAAAGAATGCATGCCATCTTCTAATGTTAACATATTTCGCCATTTAAAACTTAGACCTTTTAACCACTGCTACAACCTTGGAAGGTTGACTTACCATAAACAACACAACACACACACACACACTTGTCCTCTCTCCCTCGGCTGACTCTATATAAAGGGTCCATGGGTTTTCCAAACAACACACTCAAACACACTTAATACAATCCAACCTTTCCCATTTCCTTTCCCTTGCACCTCGGCCGAACACCATAAGCCCAAACTCAATCTATTCTCGAACCCACAACCAGCTAACATCAAACAATCGACGGATGTATAAGTCGTGGGAAGAAGTACAAGGCGACTAGGACCTGGAAAATCCTCACCACACTTTGATTTCCTTGGTATGTTAATTAACCTTCAATACACTTAAATTTCCATAATGCTTCGGCCTTATCAAGTGCACCCAATTGCTAACCCTTTGTTATATGTATTATTGGCTCAATAATCAACTAGACACTATTCAAGGTCAAAACATACAAAACATTGAGATTATAAACAATGTATACACATACACTCGTAAATATATGTGAGATAAAGACCCACACACGAATATATGTATATGTGAATAGAGTCAAATGGATGACCATACCATGACTATTTAAACTCAAACATATATATATATATATACACCACACGCTAGTAAAAAAACCTGCGCGATGCGACGGCAACAAAAATCTACAATGAGTACTCGTTTTTGTTAGTTTATCAATCGTTTCATGATACATTTGTATAGCACTTAAGTTAGTTTACTTATTCGTGTTGTATGTTGCAACTAAATTAAATTTAACTTATAAATCTCACATGCTACATCCTATGTGTGTATTTATTCTTATGTAAATCCAAAATAAACAATTAATCAGATGTTCATTTTTATCAAGCAATACAAGGAATGTTGTACTTGTCTTTCACCAACGATACCAACAAAATAGCATAGAATACCAAACTCTATGTTGCGTACGACCTAGTAAATCTTCACAATGCCATAGCCTTTCTTTATTGGTTCCATAAAGTATACCCATAACAATATAAAGAGCAAGAAAATATAAGATGCTACAAATAAAAGGTGTAAGAATTAAGGCACAACTCTTCGAAACAACTTAAAGTCAATTGATCATCAAGTCTAAAAGAAGCACCAATTTTATTTTCTAATGTTGCAATGGATGAAGTAGGTAGTCCAAGAAAATATGATCCTTTAGATTGCCCCAAAAAACGCCTGAATCAGACATCACTACGTATGGACTAAATCGTTTTATTTAAAAAAGTTAGATTACCGGGACCTACATAGTGTGGGTCCACCACTGCTACTAACTTCATAGTCACGAAGTACCTAAAATGGCTTTGAACCAGTAGGGATAATTACAGGCACGTTAGAATTAATCAACTATTTAATTTAATTACATTACAAATGGCTGCAAAAAGTAATCGAACCAACAGGGAACATCAAAGTAATATAACTCTAATTTCATTTCATACATTCGTCTTCTAGAAGCAACCAACCCCATCTCCATGTATAAATAGTAATTAAGTTCATGTTAAATTACAAGATTTGCAATAGAGTAATGTAAACATGTTTTAAATTAAGCCATTTCAATTCAGATTGGATTAAGAATAGTGATCCAAATGCTTAAGGGATAAAGGGATTTACAAATACCCTTGGTTTTAAGTAGAAATTTCATAAAATATATGAATAAAAGGAATGTAACATCCGGCCTCTCTCACCACCAATATTGTCCGCTTTGCCCCGATGGGTTGCCCATCCAGAGCTCACGGATTTGCTTTTGGTTGCCCTAGTGGAGACTTCCCAAGAGGTCACCCATCTGGTACAGCTCCCACTAAGCACGCTTAACTGTGGAGTTCTCCTCTCATCCACTAGCATTAAGCCCAAAACACGTTGGTGATTTAAGAGGCTTTGGATTACTTATGAACCAAGGATCTCTCCTGGCCACGGCCGATGTGGGATTTGCCTAGGGTGTCATACAATGGTCCATGTTAATCTTCTCAGAAAGTGGTACTATTACAATCACCCCCCTTAGGGACTCATCGTCCTCGATGAGGTTTGCCCCACCATCCCGAACGACACAGGAGTGGCTCTGATACCATTTGTAACATCCGGCCTCTCTCACCACCAATATTGTCCGCTTTGCCCCGATGGGTTGCCCATCCAGAGCTCACGGATTTGCTTTTGGTTGCCCTAGTGGAGACTTCCCAAGAGGGTCACCCATCCTGGTACAGCTCCCACCTAAGCACGCTTAACTGTGGAGTTCTCCTCTCATCCACTAGCATTAACCCAAAACGCGTTGGTGATTTAAGAGGCTTTGGATTACTTATGAACCAAGGATCTCTCCTGGCCACGGCCGATGTGGGATTTGCCTAGGGTGTCATACAATGGTCCATGTTAATCTTCTCAGAAAGTGGTACTTTTACAAGGAACCAAAAATTCAAACCTCTGTAAGCTTGTTTTTATTACATGTTGCCATTACGAGCAACCAAACACTTTGGCTGCAAATATAACGCATTATTATTTTGATCTAAACAAGTAATCAACATATGAGAAATAACGCATTGTTTTTTTTCTTTTTATCTATATTAAAGGTAACAAAGCTAAGAAATTTGTATTTCATATAAAACTAATGGTAACTATATTTTAAAATAATAATAATTGGAAAAAAAACAATAATTAAAGAGAGAAAATTGATTCATTCTCAATCATATGACAATACAAATAGATTCATCATAATTGTCAGGGGATGACAATATGATGTGGTAGCAACCTGATGCATTAGTAGATGCATTTAGCACCTTGCACTTGAGATGGCCTAACACTCATTCCATTCACTATATTTTGTAATTTAGGGCATTTGAGCACACTAAACCATTTGGAACAGAGCAGAAAGCTGGTGAGTCTTCTCAATCTTAAAATAATTTAGGCATTGAGTACTGGAGATGTTCATTAACTTGAATACACAAAATCCTATTTAAGGAATCTTTTTGTAAACTACCCTGCTTCAACATGGCCAAAAATCATACTTTTGGGCTTGAACCTATTACAAAATGGGCAGGTTAGGTAACGGGTCAAACGAATTTAGACAAACGATAGTTTTTTAGTGGGGTCAGCCCGCAAACACTTTTGTCTACTTTTTAGATTTGGGTATAAGGTATCGGGTCAAACGAATTCAGACTAATACGATAATATTTACAGCCAGACCTGTTCTACTACAAAAACATTTCCTATTTGCATCTTTAACAAACTTAGGCTGAATGGCTGGTGTATTAATGAGAGGGTAGAGGTGTACATCACGGGTAATTTTTGTTTTCAACCAGGTTTTCAATGCATAGCGTTACACCGGATGTATACCAAACAAACGGATTTTCTTTGTAAACAAATAAAAAAAGAATTTAAACAAGTCGGTCAATGCATATAAAATCATCAACAGAAGTTTAATGTGAACAAAAATTCCAAGATCATATCTTGATTATTTAAAGTATTAGACCAAAGTTTTAATTTAAAAAGAGTGTATCCTCCATATCTAAACAAGTTTTAAGCAAGCATGATTCATGAAAAAAAAAGAGACTAATAGAGACAATCTCCAGTTTTGTAACTAATCTTTGTGCAGCTGCTCACTTTCATGTCGAACACTATTAACATTTGGGATTATAGTTTTAAACACTATCCCCTTGCACAATATAATAAATGTCCTAATTACTTGTTATTTAATTCTTTTAACCCTTCTTAGTACACACTTACAGTGTACATATCTTTCTGTTGCTGATGAAAACAAGTCTTCACACCAAATCCACATCTTCATTTTTGAAAGTGGCATGAAAGTTGGCTAAGACACAGGCAAGTCGATTATACAGAAAGCATGTGACCAAACAGGTGTTGAACATGCGACTAAAGCAAATTATTTTCAAGGAAAGAAACCATAAACAACAATGCGTTGTGAAGGGGTGATTAAAACATTTAATACAAATCAATTAATATCGGATGTGTTAATTATGATTACAAATCAATATAGCTACAACAATTATTAAATACTTAAATGATACAATCTTGGTCCTATGATTAAAATAGACTTGTCAAACCCTCTTATTTTTCTTGATACTTTTCTTGCATATTATCGCATAAAAGTTCAAAATTCAAACATATCTGTTCTAATGTTCATAATGTCAACTTTACCATTCAAAACCAGTAAAAGATTGATAATTTCTCATTAGGTAGTGAAAAATATCAGTTACTTATAACAGTGGCGAAGCTTAAATTTAAAAAGGGTGGGGCCGAAATGTCATGATACCCATATTTATGCATTATTAAATTATTTCGGTGGGGCCGGACTCAATACAAAATTTTCGGTCAAAATGAGAAAATTTACACTACTGAACTAAAAAACTGGTGGGGGCCACGGCACCTCTGGGCTCTTCTTAAGCTTCCCCCTGACTTATAAGCTATGATAACATTAGTGTTTTGAAAGGCTAAATATGATATTATGAACTTTAAAAAGATATATATGAATCTTTTAAGAATATTAAATTCATCTTTTAAAATATAAAGAATGTGAACTTACCAGGTAATAAGGATAACAAGCATTGGAAAAGGGAGGGTGAAGAGTAGGGTTTGTGTCACCCTACACTTCAGACTTTGATAGGTCTAAAGTGAATATTACTAAGTGGTCATTCACTGATACAAACTCAGTGAAAGTGATAGAAGAGATCGTTCAAGGAAGGTCTATAGGAACTCAAAAGAATTGAGCATACTTTCAACAAAAGACCTTCTCACCATACAACATCTTGAGCCTGAACAAGGATCTCTGACAGAACAACAACAACATCAACTTAGTGTCTCCATGACTGCAGAAATCTGGAGAATACTAGAAGCTAAGAAAAATGAAGATAAGTAAAGATTAGATAAGGTTTTGGCTTCATCAATCCAAGGGAGATTGTAAGGACAAAAAGGATTGAAGAAACCACTTTTTTTTACCTTAGTTCAAATCATATTTCTGCTAATTATTCTAAGTATAAAAGAACTGCTGAAGACCAAGATTGAAGTACTGAAGAAGAAGAAATCAAAGTGCTGAAGAGTAAATTATCAGAAGTTCTGAAGTCTAACTAGACAAGTTCACTGAAGAACTACTGAAGACAAAACTACTCATCAGTAGTTTTGTCACTCATCAGCTGTTTCTGATAGAGCTTCTAACCGACCTAGTTACTTCAGTAGTTTATATAATAATGTTTTGTTAAAGTCTTTGAAAAAGTACCAATGCTACAGCCTGTTGTAGCATTATCTTTGTGTATTATAATCTTAAGATTACTTAGTACATCTGTATGTATTCGTCTATAAATAGACGGGTTATCCCACTATTTTAGATACTTGATTTTAACTGAATCATTCAAAGGCTTTTATAATATAAAATCCATTTTCACATATGAGAATCATTCAATATTTGCATTTAGTGTTTTATACTTTAAATTGCTTTGATTCTTATTAACTGCAATTGTAAAGGGCGAGTAATAACTCCTGTTAAAAGTGATACTTTAACTTAGAACACTTACTATTTCGCTGTGCAATTTACTTTAATACATATACAACACATAAGTGTTCCTAAGTATAAACTGTTATAAAGAGATCATTGATCCAACAAAAATACTTTGGATTATAACTCTTTTTTAAATTGTTAAAATAAAAATATTTGTTTCTATGTTATTACTAGTGCTTTTAAGCTAGTATTTTATAAACTAGAAAAATACTATCTTTAAATTTCGGTTTTGAGTACATTTGTTAGAAAAGTAATTACGTTGTTCTAGAAAAGGTGAAATGAATATGAACGCTAGAAAATGATTCAATTCTTCATAACCTCATTGATTTATCTCAGTTAATACTAGATTGATAATTATCAATTGATGTATATACCAATGGCCCATGGGCTAGTGACCCAATGGCAAAGATAAACATATTAAAATACCTAGATTTAAAGGTTTTGGTTGAACGTTGAAGTCATACAGATGACATAACTAAAAACAATCGACCTTCTAAAAAAATCAAATTGATGTATATTCTTCTTAGTATTGTGATTAGGGTTGTCAATATATCGGGTTGATGGGTTGGCAGATTTACTGTTTGCAGGTTAGTGGTTGAAATGTGCAACCTGAAGCTGACCACATTATTATTCGTGTCAAAGAGTTCAACCCTAACCTGCACACATATAAATTTGGGTCAATCCGAGCACAACATATTTAACCCGTATTTTTTAATGAGTCATACAACAAGACAAGTTATAAGCAGGTTATCGATAATATGTCTAAAAGTGAGTATGAGTGTGTCAAATAATAATATGGTGTACCAAAAGTACAAACAACTAATACCTAGTAAATCCCACAAATAGAAATACTATTGGTAGAGTCTGGGGAGGGTGGGATGTAGGCAAACCTTACTCCATCCTAGGAATAGAGAGGCTGCTTCCAAAGAGACCCCCGGCTACAAGCAGGACAAACTGGATATATATAAAATAAAAACTACCAAGTAACAACAAAATCAAGTAAGTGGTGAAAAAAACATGACAGACAAGGGAACATATATAACATGATACACAACATATATGCAAGCATGATTACCAACACAAAAACAAGCCCAACGGAAAAAAGGACAGTCCCTAAGAATCCTTAGCCTTAATTCTACGACTCCACGAACTCCTATCATGGTGTACCAAAAGTAATAAAATGAAAATAGAATAAGCAAAAACAACAATATAAAAGGTTCTTTTTTTTTAAACACCTAAAAAAGTTAACGGGTAAACCTGTTTTTTATAAGTGTCAACCCAAACCTGACCTATTTTTAATACGGGTCAACCTGAACCGACCAATTTTTAAACTGAGTGTGTTAATCGACCCGAGCCTTGTTTTTTTTTTTTTTTTGTGTGTGTGTGTCAAATTCGGATTGGGTTTGGAGTCATGTGGAGACTTGTCGTCCCTAATTTGTGACAATATTGTAAGTTGTATACTATTACGTTTATCAGTGTATTTCATATATTCTCTTCTGAACTAGTTAGAACTTTAAATACGAACGTTTTTTTTAAATAGTGTTTTTAATGAATAATATATGATATCTTCATATATAAAAGATCTAGAAAAATATGATTTATGACGATATGCTTAACCTCATCATTGTATTATTCATCCTCATAACAGTTATTATCCACGGTTTGATGTGTTAGTGGCTTTAGTCTATCGTTCCTTTTATTTTTAAATAAAATTCAATTCAAGGTAGCATCAATTATCAAACATGTGGTAAGATTAAGTTTAGGGTCCATGTATTGGTATCAATCAATTCACTTTAAAGTAAACATGATGTTTGAGCTACTGTATTAATTATTTGATAAAACATACTATTATTAAAATCATATAATATGTAACACATTATCGCCAATAGGCTATAAATAACATCCACTTCATTACACTCTACAAACAACCAAAACACAAAAACCTTCAAACTATAAACATAAAAAAATGATCATGGACATCTTCTTTTACATCTGTTTACTGCTACCAATTCTTCGAATAAAATCTGACGTGTTCAACCTCATCCGATGTTTTTACCACCATGAAGATGTATGCCTGGTTGATCTTCCGATTATTCGATACCAAGATTTGCAGAACCAGCGCCATCGGTCTGTGGATCGGATGTGCTTCATCTGCTCAGCTGATTACGATAAGGACGACGTGCTCTGCCAGCTCAGCAGATGCGGCCACGCCTTCCATTCCGAGTGTGTTGGAAACATGCTTCACCGAAAACAGACGTCCTGTCCGTTCTGCAGGTCTCCAGTGTTCTCTGGCCTTTCGTCTGAGGGATGTAATAGTTTCTGAATGAGCCACTGTTGGGTTTCGTTTTATTAGGGTTCTTAGTTGTTTGTAAATATACTAATCATTCATGATCTAAATTCCAAAACTCCTTTTTACTCGTTCGTTGCTAATTTATTACTGCAGTATCCAAATATCGATTTATAGAATACGGGTTTGGGATCAGTGATGGATCCAGGAAATTTTTTCATGGCGGTAAATTTTTAAGGGTTACTTGTCTATCTTTGTATAATAATTTTTTCGGTCTGTTCAGGTCGAGTCATATTTTTTAGGCCCGAGTATGATCGGGTCAAACAACAAAAGGATAATACCAAATTATATTTCAAATTTGTTGTAATTTATAAACTTATAAATATTTAAGAAAACTAATAGAAAATATATATATATATAGGGTTGGGTTATTCTACAAAAATTGAGAAGGGTGGGAAGCCACTAGAAAATGACATGTGTCAAAGGATTAAACAAGTGGGAGGGGTAATTTGGTCAAAAAAAAATATGCACATGCAAGTCACATGTCATTTTCACCTTCATTTTTAAATGTCCGTAACTTTTTTATACGTCATCGTTTTTTTAAAAAAAAATATACCATAAAATCGAGCGTCTTTTTATCTTTAATATGAGTACCATATTGTTATATTTTCGAAAAAAATCAAAAACCCACTTGCGTAAGACACAATGGAGTGTAAAACACAATGAGCACCAATTAAATTTAGTGTATAAAACATAATCAACAATCTAATAAAACACAATGGACGACATACCAAAGACACAATTAATAGAAGACTAAAACAAAATGAATACTTTTGAAAAAAAAAAGTTGAAAACCCAGTTGCGTAAGACACAATGGACGACATACTAAAGACACAATGAACAGAAGATTAAAACACAATAAATACCTTTGAAAAAAAAGTCAAAAACTCAGTTGTGTAAAACACAATGGATGACATAATAAGGACACAATGAATAGAAGACTAAAACATAATGAATACTTTTAAAAAAATTGAAAACCCAGTTGCGTAAGACACAATGGAGATAACGTAAAACACAATGAGTACCAAAATGAACAATAGGGTATAAAACACAATGAACAGTCTAATAAAACACAATGGACGACATACAAGACACAATGAATAGAAGACTAAAACACAATAAATAATAGACTTGAACACAATGAACAAAATACTAAACACACAATGGACAAAGTTAAATCATGTGTAGACTAAAAAAACACCAAAATGAACAATAGGGTATAAAACACAATGAACAGTCTAATAAAACACAATGGACGACATACTAAAGACACAATGAATAGAAGACTAAAACACAATGAATAATAGACTTGAACACAATGAACAAAATACTAAACACACAATGGACAAAGTTAAATCATGTGTAGACTAAAAAAACATAAATAACGTATTTATAAAGCACACATGCATACTATAACACAATGAACAAGAAGAAGACACAACGGAGAAAAAAACCCATTTAACACGATTTTTTTTTTCAATTTTAATGTAGCAATGTGGTACTCATATTAAAGATAAAAAACGCTCGTTAATATGGTGAAATTTTTTTGAAAAAAAAAATATCGTATGAAAAAGTTATAGACGTTTTAAAATGATGGGGGGAAGTGACATGTGCATTGCATGTGGAGAGAGAAAGTCAACAAATGTGGTTTTCCTTTTATGCCCTTCCTCTAATTTATTATTTGTTTTTTTCAAACAAACTAATCTCAACCCTTCAAATATATGATCAATGGATCACAATCCTTCTCACCCTTCCTAGAAAAAATGTCTTGTGTATTTGATCCTAACCCTATATATATATACTAGATTATACCCCGGGAACGTCTCGGGGTTGAGAAATCTAATATGACATATCAATTTTACATATGATATAGAATGATGCGTTTTACGGTTACATTCATGAAAGCTTCGGGTAGCACTTAACCTAAAACAATTAACAATGTATCTCTAATGTTAGTGCATAATCTTAAACAATGTATAACTCTAATATTAAAATCTAACCTAAAACAATGTAAAACTCAATGCTAACACATGTTGTAAATAAAATTCATATTTACTAGTTTGAACATAATTAATGACTTGCATATACATGATTAATGAATAACCTGAACACTTAGTGTTTTTTTACTGTATGAACAAAACCACAAAAAAATAGTCATTTTTTTCTTCATTTTTTATATAGCACTATGGTACTCGTTGGAAAGATAATAAAACGCTCGTTAATTTGGTGTAATTTTTTTCTTTAAAAAATCTCGTATATAAAAGATATTAAGGTTTAAAAGTTATTTGAGGAAACATTAGAGAGAAAAATCTAATTTTGTTTTTAAATTATTATTTTCCTAAAATAAAGTCATTGCCACATGGGATGACATATGACACACTCAAGGGGCACAATGCCCTCTTTGAGTGTCATGTCATTAAAATGGCTTTGGTTTATTATATATATATAATAACTAGATTATCCCGCGGGTGCTTCTCGGAATATACAAATCTAATATGAAGTGACAAAATGTGTGTATCATAAAAGGAATATGTCGTTTTTTCAAGAATGTTTTTTAAATGATCAACACTCGATAATGCATAAAACCTACTAATTCTACGCATGCACATCTTACTCTAGTGAAGTCTCTGTACAACTTTGTCACTTTCAAATGACATTCTAAAGCTGTGATGTGAACCTGGAAAAAAAACCGAATCGGTATCGAATGATATGTCATGATGATGATTAATTTAAGAGGCATGCATGGTGGGGTGATTAATTATCACTTATCAGCTAGAGATTTACCCGGTTTCTAAGAATCATAGGCTACGTCTTATCGGCTTAGCAATGTATTCAATATTCCTAGCAATACCAATTAAAATACAACAGAAAAATAGATGTTTACCAAAGTGACTATATCTGTGAATATATATATATATATATATATATATATATATATATATAGTTAATGGGTTTTTATATGTAGTAGTAGGTTAAAAGCATATATTCTATCTTAACATGATTAGTGACTTGCCTAAACATGATTAATGAATTACCTAAACACAATGGTTTTTTTCTGCATGAAAAAAAACCATTAAAAAGTGGGTTTTTTTTTTTCATTTTTTGTATAGCAATAGGGTGTTCGCTGGAAAGATAATAAAATGTCCGTTATTTAGGTGTAGTTTTTCTTGCATGAAAAAACCATTAAGTGACACCCTCTCCTTTCCGTACCATTTTCCCCACTTTTTTGTTTTTCTTCACTTCAACACATACAAGCTACCTACTTCCGTCTCCCTCCATTGTCTTCCTGAAAAACAATCCGATCAACAATTCCCACATTCTTCACTTTGCTCGCAAACTAGATAAGCAAATATCAAAAGTTCATGAGGGTGATTGCAAAAGTTATTGGTGCACGATATCTTTACCTACGTGTTACACTAAAAAGGAATTTAATGGGGGGCAGCCGCACCCCTTGAGATGGCAGTGGGCCCGCCCCTGTTTGGGATAAGTTTAAATGTTTACGAGTCTAATTGTGAACACGTCGCCCTCCCCCCCCCCCCCCCCCCCACACCTACACCAAATCTTTTTTTTTTTAAACTAAAGTATCATGCCTAATCACTTGAAAGACTCTTAAATTGTCACATTATGGAAAGAAGATGAAACATAATCTTGTGATTAGTCACATTATGGAATCAACATAATCTAGTGTTTAGTCATCTCCATTTGACTAGATTTGACCACTAAATCCCTTGATTATAAAGGCATCAATTGAAAGACCTTACACAAATATGGTATTATTCCTTAATCACAACAAACCATACAAGTTGACCTTCCCTATTTAGAAGTCACCTACCTTCCTCCCTCCTTCCTCTCTCTTTCGTCTCTCTCACTCCTTCTCTATCTCTCCCTCTTTTTTAATCTATAAATAGAAGACCAAGGAATACTACCTCATTGTTGAATCACCTCACTAAAACACTCTTAAACACACACTCACTACTCTCCATCTTACTCTCCTTCTCACTTGGAGAAATTTCCATGTTCACATCCAAGAACTAGTGGTACGGGTTCTTAATATGTATACATTAGATAGTTCACCCAAGTCAATAAACATAAGCTTTTAGAAACCAACAATCTAATGTTTTTACAATAGAAAAGTCTTGGATAAATGATCATGTGTATAGTTGTTTGTATGCGTGTGTTTATATATATAATATGTATATATGCGTGTGTTTATATAATATATGGGTGTGTGCGTGTATTATTATATGTATATGTGTGATGTATACATGAGTAGTATGCTAAAAGATATAATAACTCTAATAACTATAATGAGATAAAACATATCTTTTTTCTAAAGATAAAAATGCCTAAACACTTTTATAAAGTCATCACGGGTCTTTGAGTTAACAAACTTTTTTATAAGTCAGGTGAACAACTTATGCAATAAACCATCGAACCTAGATCTAAAATGTCTTTTGTACATAGGATTTGTATAGGATGGATATTTAGTATCACGGCCTTTATTTTGCTAGCTTTTACATGGACTTGAGGCGAGTTTCGTGACCCTTTTAGTGTTTTACTGTTTTACAACTTCGGGGGAGAAACATGCTTGAGACCTACATTTGTACATGACAACAATATGTGATACATGAGTTAGACAACATTATCACAACAAAGTCTCCGGACAACCATAACCATTAACTTAGCAATAAGCCGTGGATCATATGAATAGTACTATTTGGGTTGACACCCCCTTTCATGGTTAGTTGTGCTAACCACGACCGTTGTGTCAAATGATATCATATTATCCATGTTTTCAATGTTCTGTAATAAGGCATTGGTTGGGGCGTATAAGGAAGTCGGTGTTTAGTTACGGGGGCTCATGTTAACTATATTTTGCATGGACACAAACAACAAATTCTCATGGAAACAAATTGTTTTATTGAGTCATCAAAACCTACGAACCCACCAACTTTTAGTTGACGATTTTAAGCATGTTTTTCAGGAATCAAGGTTACTAAGAAGGCAAGCTTAGGAATGCATGAAGAAGTCTTTTATTATGTTATTTTGATGTAGTCGTTGAACTTATTTACTAAGGCATGTAACTCTATTTGGCATCAAGACTTTATTTGTTATATGAAATGAATGGCATTTAGTATTTCTCATATAAACAATGTTTGTGATCAATATACCCGGCTCAACTCGTATTTCTGCCTTAGACGGGGTGTGACAGGTTGTTTGTAGTGTGAAACGAAGTAGCTGGATTAATTTATAGGGATTTTATGTGTTACTATTAAATCATTTTACAATATCATGTTTTATTATATACTACAGAAATTAAATGATCTCGTTTACGTACTTTATGTGAATGTATTGATGGTTACTAAAACAATTATCCAAAAGTTAATTTCAGGCATTTAGTATTTCTCATATAAAAAATGTTTGTGATCAATATACCCGGCTCATTTCGTGTTTCCGTCTTAGACGGGTGTGACAGGTTGTTTGTAGTGTGGAACGAAGTTGCTGGATTAATTTATATGGAGTTTATGTGTTACTATTAAATCATTTTACAATATAATGTTTTATTATGTAGTACAGAAATTCAATTATCGCATTTACGTACTTTATGTGAATGCATTGAGGGTTACTAAAACAATTATCCAAAAGTTAATTTCACCACACATTTTTAATGTTGTTTACTTTAAGTAAAATATTATGAGGGATAAAAATTCAATGAATGAAATATAGCAACTAGAACATTAATATTTGAGAAGGAAATGGACGATCAAGTTAATAACTAGGTTACAAAATCATGTATTACACTGGTTAAATAAATATAATTTACATACTAAGTAATAAAAAAGCTATATCTTTAAGGAATTGTGAATTGTATGGGATGAATAAACACGTATCTTACAAAAGTTTAATAAATATAATGTAACCGGTAAACATATACATATAGATGTCAAATATGCCTTTAAAAATCGAGCTTCGATGTACTATTTACTTATTATAATATTTTACATTGTTTTTGTGTTTATTATCAGGTTTCTAACCTATGTATTACACGAGTTTAGATTCAATGGCGGACCTTGGGCTGGGCTAGCGCCCCCCAGCTTTTTTGCCCAGAGTTACTGAGTTTTGGATTTTTTATTTTTTTTTTGAAAAATAAATTATGTATTGAGTCCGCCCCGTGTTTTTTTAATCCAGACACTTTAATTAAAAAAACGTTTTGGTCTGATAACCATTATCACTCGTTTAATTTGTTTAGTGATTATTCTAGACTCTAGCCCACTAAACATTTAACCAAATATTTTAGTTAACCCCTAAAGCCCAAACATTAAAAAAATAATAACTCACTAAGGCTCTATGCATCTGCATTTTCAACAAAACTCTCGCCCCTTTCCTTTCCTAAAAACCTAGAAACCCATCCCAATCCTCCCTCTAGTCACTTAGCCCTCTCTGTTCTGATTCCCGACCGCCCAGAAGCAAGCCCTTCTGACCGGACAGCAGCAGGGCAATCCCTTCCATCCGGTTGAGGTTCGTCATTCATGTTTAAATAAATAAATGTTTAATTGTTATGTTGTTTAATTAAGTTGATTCGTATTATAGATTGTTTTTTGTTGATTATTGATTGTTATACCAAATTTCGGAACCCTAAATTAATTGCCAATTTATTGAAAATTAAATTTCTAATGCATTTTTAATGAAGCAATTTAACTAAAAAAAATCCAAGTTGACCCCAGCAAGGGCTCTGCTCCTTGGACCTCGCTCCAGGGGGCACTGCCCCTGGAGCTCTGCTATGGCGTTTAATTGTATTGTTTGACCCGATCTGAACCTAATCGCTGACCCAAAACTGAGCGGTAGAAAAAAAATTTAGGTCATATGATTTCGCCCTCTTCCCTTGTCAAAAGTTCAAAATCCGCCACTAGTTAGATCAATAAAATCTTAAACAGTTATTAATAAGCGAAACAAGTAAAATAAATAATTATAGATAAATAAATAGAGTATTAAGTAAACTAGGTGTATTAATACGCGCGTTGCGCGTTTTTCACATGACGCGTTAATACGGATTTTGGTAACCGACAAAGGCATAGAGACTAACCTTGGACAATGAGAAAATACAAAAGTGGCAGCAGCTACGCGGAGAATACCAGGAATCTTCCGCGGTCCGCGAAACATGGTGGAGATGGTGCACGGTAGATGGGGTCGTTGGCCGGCTGCGTACGTTAGAGTGAAGCAGCTATTCATTTCGTGGTCGTTAAATATATAGATGATAAACGGACAAAAACCGAACCCGTGCGAAATCGAGTAAAAAAAACGCATTATGTCGGGGGCCAAAATGAAAAAACAATAAACTTAATAAAAAAGTTGATGGCCAAAACGGGAAAAAAAACTTAAACAAAAAGTAAAAAAAAAACATTGTGTGGCCAAAATGAGAAAAAAAAAACTTAGCAAAAAATTTGCTGGTTAAAATGAGAAAAAAAAAAGTTAACCAAAAAAGCAAAAAAAAATGTAGGGCCAAAATGAAAAAAAAAACTTAATAAAAAAGTTGGTGGCCAAAACGTGAAAAAAAAAAACCTAATAAAAAAGTTGGTGGCCAAAACGGGGAAAAAAACTTTAACAAAAAATAAATAAAAAAATTGTGTGGCCAAAATGAGGGAAAAAAAAACTTAACAAAAAATTTGGTGGTCAAAATGAGAAAAAAAAGTTAACAAAAAAGCAAAAAAAAAATGTGGCAAAAATGAAAAATATGAAACTACACTATTTAAATTAGAAGCTCTATTATATATATAATAAGAGAGAGCTAAGAAAACTGTGATTGTAAACTTAAGTTAGTATGAGAGAACTTAATGAATGAAATACAACCACTAGTTATAAGGGACAAAAATTCAATGAATGAAATACAGCCACTAACACATACACAATATGAAAAGGAAATGGACTTAATAAATTAATCTATTTATTCACCGTTAAATAAATATAATTTTACATACAAAGTAATAAAAAAAGTTAAATCTTAATACAAAAAAACTTGTGTATTTTATTGGATGTGTAAACATGTATCTTACAAGGATTTAATAAATCTTATGTAATTGGTTAACAAATACAGGCATCAAATATGTCTTTAAAAATGAGATTCGATGTAGTATTTACTTATTATAACATTGTACATTGTTTTTTTATTTGATTTTTAATCTTTGTATTAGCCGAGGTTAGAACATAAAAATCTTAAATGGTTATTAATAAACGAAAAAGTAAAATAAATAATTATATAAAAGAAATCTATCTATATAATAATTGAGGTTATCTCGGGTCGAATGAAGGCTTTTGAGAGTGTCTACCTATGCTCCAATTGAAAATGGAGCTCCGAATCTATCATGTATATAAACCAACTTTTCTCAAACATGATCATTCTCATTCAACCCTAATCTCTTCCAAACCAACGCCGCTGCCTAATCTTTCTATTTATCTCAGCCTAATATTCCGGTAAGACAATATTCCATTTCTCGGTTTATCTCATTCTATATGACGGCACCCTCATTCTCTTTCAACCCTAACTCCAAACCAACCTCTATTATAATCGACATAATTTCATACCTGCCTTCTCCTCCAATTTGACTGTAATCAACAAGCAATTCATGTTGCAGATTTCAATCGGTTGAAGGTATGCCCTTTTCTATATAGTTTCTTCGCTTTGAATGGTTCCAATTTCGTTATGAATAAAATATGTTGTTGCATTTTTTGTATTTATCGGATTGATAGGTTTCTGTTCGTCAAAAGTTAGGTTTTTTTTTCATCATACAATCGTTGATGGGTCGTATGTTTACAGATTTGCGTTTCACTTTAGGATTTATATGTATAGATGACTTTTCAATTCTTGGTTTTTGGTTTTAGGGTTTTTATTCGAATCACCATTGAAGAAGAATCAAATAATCCAGATTTATATTTGCAAAGCTTCTTTATTCCAGGCAGATATCGAAGGGTAAAGTCCCTCTCTTTTTTTTTCCATTTTGTTTTTATTTTTTTCATTTTGTGTTTTTGATTTCTTAGTCTGGACTTTTTTTGTTTCATTATAATGATGGAGATTTTGTTATGTAGTTTTCAATACACAAGAAGTTAGCTGTTCGTTTAATGATAATTTTTGTGTGTGTGTGAACTGATGCACTGAAGTTACACGAACAAATTTGGGGAAAGTTAGGGCTATTGCGGAATAAGGAACGGGATGTTGACAATGATCCGTGAAGTGCTGAAGGGGGTTGGGAAGACTTTGTTATCTGCAATTTCTCTTTTGAAAGTAATACGAATTGCTCTGTTACTCAAATGTACGTATTCCTTTCCTCATTTTGGTGATTTGTAAGCGAAATGTAAATTGATGTCTTCACATTAAGATTTTAAGGAAATCTATTGTATAGAAATTTGGGATATTACAATGTAAAAGAAAATGATTAATCTGAAGTGTCTTTTGAATTTATCACTGATCTTATTCTACTTTTCAGAAAACATGTGATCAATCACAGCGTTATCATGATTCATGCTTCTTAGTTTTAATATTTATATTTAACAAGGTAATCATTTGATTCTTGAGAGAGAACGGGAAGAGGGCAAGGTTAAATATTTCCTATATTAAAAGTTTCATTATACAACGAAATAATTTCATATTGTCGTTTTGTTTTCTTATATTTCATAATTTTACGCATCTTCAATCTTTGCTTAAATTGTAGGCAATTGAGGAGCATGTTAACAAAAGGAGCATACATCCCACTGACTCGTGAGATGGTAACGTTGCTGGTATGTTATCATTCTGGTTGTCTCAGTAATAAATGAGTGATAATATGGTATTAAAGAAACGAAAAGCCCAACACATTCCAAACAAAAATGTGGGGATACGACGTTTGTAGATTTCAATATCGTAACTCATGTTTTTTCGGCTTTAAATTTCAGAGGCACAATGATCAAGAGCATGGGGGTCAAGTCAATTGAAGGCAGCCTGCAAACATATCGACGGCACAATGAACAAACTAATCGACATGGCAGATGAAATACCTTTCAACGTGAGAGTGATGTATCTGCATCTGAATTATCTCGAGCAATTGAAGGCAGCCTGCAAACATCCAGTTCAAATTCCAGAGTTCCAGAAGCATCAACCTCAAGTGGGACCGAACATGCTAATAGCTCAAACGATGTTGATCCATTAATTCAATCATTTAAATCACTAGCTACAGATTTTAATCCACCTTCTAGGTATCTTATGGCTGTTTCACAGACCTAGAAAACTCCAGTTGAAAAGAAAACAGAATTATGACAATGTAGCAGGCGGCGCTACTAGCATTATGTTTGGTGGTGGTGCTAATGGTTTTGTTGGCGGCACGTTTGCATATGACCACCATAAGCAGGGGTTTCGCAAAGGGGTTGATGAAGTTACAAGCAACCGGTTAGTGATTTGACAGGTATTTTATTTTGTATGCAAGTTGCAAACAGTCAATTTAGCGGTTAGGTATATGAAACGCATTATGAATTGCGGACAAACAATTAGTTTTAATGTATGTGCAACAAACTGAGTTTCATTATTTGATTATTTAAGGGCCAATATTACATGTAAGGATTTAAATAAGAGATTTCGGCAAACACTCTAAACAATTTATCATCAGTATTACAGCTTAAAAATAATAGTAAAGCAAGGGACCTCTATGCAATTCGATTAGTTGGACGCAAATACTCAAAATCATAAATTTGATCACATTTGAAACTCACATTTTTCTCTTCGACTTTCCAGGTCCAGCCCAATCATCGGTTGTATGGGATACAATTGTACCTTCAAGAAAAAGAACATGTTCCAACCGACTAAAACAAGGATGGGTATTAGCCGCAGTTGTTGTCGCAGATTAAGAATAGAAGCATCAGGAGCTTTTGAGTCAGTATAGGACTGCTTTAGGAGAGGTGACTTTTAACTTGAAACCGATTATTACGAATTTGATGATTATTGCTGGAGAGAATTTGCAGGCTGGTAAAGCTATTTAAAGTTCAATCGTACAAGTCGTTCCCTGTATAAACGGTTCGACTTATACAGTCTGAACTTTAAACAGACTCAATTCAATCGTATTTACCACTTTAAGTTGTAGCAACAGTTGCGCCTGATGGTTCAACTGATGGTTCGACTAATACAGTTTAATCCTGATGGTTCGAATTATATAGTTTGATAAGTTGCAGCAACAGTTGCTACAATAGAACGATGCCAGATCTAAGCAGTTTTTTGCTTATGCAAGGTTATGTGTGAACGGTAAAGCTTGCCTACAATTGAATTAAGTCCATATTTACGACTTTATAAGTTCAGAATTCAACCTTTTTGGTGAATTATGAATAAAAGATGTATGTATCTACCTGCACATTCCAACCGCGAATCAAAGAGGCTCCACAAAGAATAGTAGCCGCAGCTATCTTCTCATCATCTGATCCGTTGACCCCAATCTCAAAAACCTTCTCAAGCTCTGCTAAGCTTCCATCAAATCCATTAGCTTAAATCCAGTTGCTTTTTCGTTTACTAAATCTTGAAATCCGTTGATTAGCTTTAACAGTTTGTTAAAACCATGTGCACAAATGCTTTGAAGTTTTTATATATGTTACCTTGAAGCAGGTTCAGAAAAGAGAGCGTTAATCATCACGGGAATGATTGGTGCTCCTTTCATGAATGTTGACCAGCCAGGGACTTGAGCTGGCACACCATGAGGGATTTGGTTAATATGACCCGTTACACAACCTGGCCAGTAATATGCTGATGTATCTAATAGGTTTCTTGCAATGCAAGCCTCTACTATCAAATGGTGCAAGTTTCCATCTGAAAATGATGTATAAGTAACATTTCATTACCAGTTCATGTATTTAAAAAATGAGTTGACGAATGGAGTATAGTTTGTTTCTATCTATATTTGATCATGTATGTTACTTACAGAAGTTATTTGCCATATCTTTCATGTTGACCAGGTCAAAGTAGGCACTATTATCAACATTAATGCCGGATATGATCATCATCGCTTTTGCAGCAGCCTGATTGGCAGCAGGAATAACTTACTGGGGTGGAGTCAGCAAGCTTTGATAATCACCCAAACTCTGTAAGCTTGACCACCAACTGCATACGACGATTTACTTTGCAATTTTGTGTTGTTTAGCCATTAATATTGTTTTGTGACAAACTTTCTTCATCCTCAAAAGCCTAAAGTATATATAAGAAAAAAAAGTGATAAATACTACAAAAATGATAGGGGTACCGATAGCAGCAAGTATGGTGAGATTTTGTATAATCCATTGTGTACACAACCTGATTACTTAATCATTTTGAAAAAGTGAACTCTGTACACATGTAACCAGTAGAACACAACCCCAGAATCCCTGTAAGCTGATTATCAAAATGGTTCAAAGGGGTTGGCATTAATTGGGTTGTAAAAGGGTCTGTAAGTAGGCTGGTGGGTTTAAAGCAAATTTTTAATATTAAGTGTAATTTTGAATGGTTGTTCAGGTCAAAACAAACCTGACTTAAATGGTTTTAGCCCAACCTAAATTGTTATTTTATCATCTTTGTGTTGTGTTTCCATGTGTTTAAGTTGCCACCTTTAATCTTTTTCTATTTGTATGGCCGTATGGGATGGTTTCAGGCTATATTTTAGATACCTGATCGGTCAAATGGGTTAAAACAAACAAATTAGCTAAAAAGGAAACATGTCAACTGGGTTGTGACTTGCGAGTCACTCGGTGTACATTTTAATGCTTACGGCCTACTGATTTCTTTATAGTCATTTAAAACAAAGTGTTTTACAAAAAAAAAAAAAAAAGTCGTTCAAAATTTCAAGTAACCCGCTAGACCATTTATTCTATGATAAAGTTACCTGCCTAACTTCTCTTTGTCACACCTAGATATTTGCTAAGATATGTGACTTTATGTGAGGTATTGAAGTGTACTACCTAGATATTTGCTAACATATGTAGCTTTATGTGTGGTGTATTATGTACAGGACATAATATTTTGATGCACTGATTAACAAGTATAAATTTGAGCAGTTAGATGATGCACTACAAAATGGAAGTATCCATCCCTATGAAGTCTACAGAGGATGCCTTAGAATGGATGGGCAGACAATGGCTAATCTTGAAATATTTAGTAGTAATGCAGATGGTGGAACATCAGGCAAGTCAATAATATAATTATAGTATAGCAAATTGTCCCATTTAGAGGCCACAAATAATTAGAGATGGCAATCCAACCCATACACCTAGAATGGGTTGACTTCAATTATAATGTAGATGGTGGAATATCAATTTCAAGAGACCCAAAAATAGAAGTTCCAATCTTGGCCTTCTATTAACATTATTTGGTGTTTTAATAAAAGTTACCTTTCAAAAAAAAAAAAAGAACTAATACTTTGTGTTGTTTTGTAGTTCTACAACATGGTCACTGTCGCATTAGCCATATATCCCGTTTTATAATTGTATAATTGTTGCATAAACGCGACAAAAAATTTGGTATAAATTCCGCTATTAGTTAAGTTTTTAAACAATGTTTTCACTACTCAATGAATGAAAGAATAGTTCGTCATCAAATTAGATAGCATTAGAGGAAGCAATTTCTTTTTAGAGCTTCATGATAAAATTAAATTTATGTGTATATGATGTTTCATTAAATTTATGTGAGAATTAACTTTGTTGATGTGTAGTTAATGGGCTAGGTGCACTAAGCTGAAGGACTTAAATAGAGGAACTCAAAGATTGGGTACTGTTTGCTGACCTTATTTGATCCAACAGGACAGAAGCAAAGCATTTTTGCTATTAATATTACAATAAAGGCATAAAGAAGTCAAAATCAAAGGGGATGTTTGACCTTTTTTCAGTCATACAAAAGTGGTTTGAATTCCGCTATTGTTAAGTTCTTAAACAATGTTTTCACTACTCAGTGAATCAAAGAATAGTTTGTCATCAAATTAGATAGCATTAGAAGAGGCAATTTCTTATTAGAGCTTCATGGATAATAGTTGGTGGTTAAGTTTTGAACATGATGAATGGTTATAAGTTAACTACGTATGCACGGGTAATGAAGTATTTCGTGGTTTTTGTTTTGCTATGTTTATGATTTTGGCTTATCTTAGTAATGTAAATAAGTTTAGTATGCAACAGTTTTTCTTATTGTACCAACCGTTATGTTTCAGTTTTTCTTATTGTACCCATTGTGTTTTTTTCAGTAATGTAAGCACCACTTTGATGGCAAAGAAACACTGGCTCCCGCATATCTACCAATTTTATTAAATGGGTAAACTTTCCTATTTTGTAAACGGGTCAGGATTACCACTTTAGTAAGCAGGTCGGATTACCATATTTAGTAAACAAAACAAAGATCAATGTTATTATTTTTATTAAGCAGGTCAAAGTTACCATTTCTAATAAACGGGTCAAACTTAACATTTAGATTGAACAGGTCCAAATTACACCTTTAGTAAACGGGTTAAGGTTACGGATTTTAGTAACCAGGTCAAATTGCACATTTCACATTTTTGACTGATTTAAGGATTGTTAAGTTTTTATAAGTGGTGCAAATGGATTTCGAGCAAGTGTAACATTTTTATTTGGCGAGCGGAACAAAAATAGGCTTCCAACTAAAATGGCGTTGAGGAGGCGGAATACTTTTATTGAAGAGGTGAGTTGTGTGTTATGCGAGGAGGGGGGAGAATCCATTGAGCATCTCTTAACTACGTGTGGCTTTTCTGCAGGGTGTGGCACTTGGTATCAAAATGGTGTGGTTTCGCTATGATATATGGTTTCTCGGTAAAGGATTTGCTTGAAGAACATAAACATATAAATGGGTTGCAGGTGAAGAAGGTCTTCAAGGGGATTGTTATTATCACATCTTGGTGTAATGGAAGGCAAGAAATGAGAAGCACTTTTGAAATAATAACAAAAAGGTGGTAGAACAAAAAGGTGGTAGAAGTTGTTTCAGAAATAAAAGCGACAGGGTATTTGTGGTATAAAATAGATTTAGTTCTGGTATAGTTGATTAGGAGAATTGGTGTAACTTCGAATTTGTTAATGTTTGTTTTACTGTTAGCGATATCTCCACCTTGGAGATAGTTTTGTTGGCTTCTTTTTTTAATGAAAGTTGATTTTCAAAAAAAAAAATCTCTTTAGTAGGTGTTGTATATAATAAATAGCAAATGTTTTCTATAAAAGTTTTTTTTTAAGTTTGTGAATAAGTATGCGATCATATTTTGCATAAATTGTTTAATTTTCTTTTATAATTTTTGGGTTGTATGATTTGTTAAACTACATTTATTTACTTTGAATTTAATCTTCATTTGCATGTCGTTACAACAAAATAGATGTTTATTCATTTCATTATTTGTTTTTAAATCATGTCAAATCAAACATTTGTTGATTCATATATATGTTATTGGGTAACATTAAACTTTTTTATGATAATATACAATCAACCAAAATTCATACGAATTGTATTACGTAACTTTCAATAAATAAAATTTGTATACTACAATCTTTATAGATTTTTTTTTTTATTTGACATGGATATGTACCGCGTGTACACGCGGGGCTCTAACCTAGTATAAAATATATAAGGGATGTAAGAAAACTGCGATTGTTAACTTTTAAGTAAAATATTACGAGGGATAAAAATTCAATGAATGAAATATAGCCACTAGTTATGAGTGATAAAAAAATTCAACGAATGAAATATAGCTACTAACACATTAATATTTTACCAAAGGGTCTTTGGCCTAGTGGTATCAAGGTTGATGGATAAGACTTTGCCTTTCCATTCCAGGTGGTGTGGGGTTCAAATCCATGGGTGATAAAAAATTAGCCGTTCAAAAAAAAAACACATTAATATTTTAAAAGGAAATGGACAACAATATTCTATATATAATTAAAGCTTGAAGGGTCTTAAGAATAGTGTTTCCATCTTGACCCTCCATTTTCTATCCAACGTACAGTTTTTAGCCACATATACTTTTTTTCTCAATTGTTTATTCTATTATACTTTCTTCTCAACTAGGTGTTAGTTGGCCCGCGCTTCGCCGCGGGCGCCGCTGTTGTGCATACATGTTACGCACAATGGGCGACGGTTCGCTGCTGGGAGTCCCTGTTGCGCTGAGGGTTTGGTGGGCATAAAAAATAATATTAAGATGCTCGTGTGGGTTTCACAAAAATATACTCGCAACCTATTAAGTTCCAGACCACCATTAACACTTGGGTTGCCTATTTAGTAATAAAATAATAACAAAAGTTTAACCAGTTGTACAAATATTGCTTGTATTGGGTTTCACCTATTAAAAAAAACCAAAGACAAAAGGCAGCAACATATTCACCTATTGGGTTTCATTAATGGCGGCTAGTATTTGTATTTTGGTTTCTAAGTTTGTACGTGGGCCAATAGCATGAAAATAAGGTGACTTGCACCAATGACATAAATTCACTGTTCATGTGTAATTCCTTTAATATATAGAAGAATTGTTTATTCTATTGTCATCACATAAACTGTGTTCGTGTCTCTCTCTTTCTAGAATCACTCAACAACAAAACAACCATCATCGTTCCCCCTCTGATCTCCAGAGATCTCAAACAGTCAAACTCAAAACTCCAACTAACCCTAGGGTTTCGCCGCTAGTGGTGATGATGAACCAGGCAACGAGGATGGAGAGAAGTTAATGCAAAACAAACTTAGAAACAGTACGCGATTATGGTGGTGGTTGTTACGGCGATATCAGTGGTTCTGGCTAAATGACGTAACGACGTGGTCGAAAGTGTGTGATGATGGTGGTTCCGGTGAAGGGTTGTGGTGACTGTTGACGGTGGTTCAGGGTGTGAACAGTAACCCTGTTTGAACGACGGATGATGATGTTGCGATGATGATTTATGGTCAGGGGCGGATCTATGTGTATCCCAAGGGGTGCGTAGGATACCCCTCAACTTTCTTGGCTTTTTTTCTCCCTGCTTTATGTATCGTATACCCTTTGCAAATATTAGGATACCCCTAAATCAATCTTTATCAGTAGAGACAGAGAGTAGTTGAGAAGAGAAAAGTGAAGGCATAAAGGTCCACGGCGTCTCCGGCGAAATTAGCGGCTGCCTAAGGCTCTGCTCGAGGATTTGGTAAAAGGAGAAAAAGATGACCTGATAAACAAGTGGTGAATTGGGCCTTCTTAAAATTAACCCATGGCCCAATATTATTTAACTTATAACAAGAAAGGGTGGGTAAAACTGTAAAAGTAAAACACTAAAAGAGTAAAAGGCAACCATGACTCGATAGACACAGTAACAAAAAGTTAAAAATAAAAACCGACTGCCAAATTTCAACAACTACATCCCTCATTTATCTACCTTTTATTTGAAAGATTTATTTAACTTGATATAAAAAAAACTTTAAATTTTGTGTTATATGATTTAGTTTTGTTTAAAAAAGATTATTTTACTTTTTATTCAGTTGACTCTTTAGTAATAATTTTAATAAGTGTTTCGATTTGTATACTGACGAGCATAGTTATATTACATAGATAAATAAATGTTTTATTGTTTTACTAAGGATATTTTGATAAAAAGAAATATATAATTCGTCAAAAACATTTAAAATACCAATTAAATAATGTTAAAAGAAGGCAATAACGATTTTCTGTTTTTAGTCCATGGTTTGTTACAAGTAAGAAGAATACGTTAATAAGGTAAAAAACAAAATTGTATTTGGACCCTCCCGTTAAAGAACTATGGTTTCGTCATTGTTAAACATGACAAATCCGAGAAAACGTGGTAATTCGTCAAATGTTTTCTAATGCCAGATAGCAAAGCAGAACCATAGCTTTCCTTTTGACAAAATTCGATTATCAACCCCTGTTTAGTATCAACGTACACTTTGTACAACCAAAACCAGGTACATAGCGTCGTCGCAACACGTCTATTCTTACCCGTTGATAGGTTTGCCGCAATGCTCACGGGGCAACGCCCACGGGTATAACACTAGTTAATAATTAAAAAATGACGATTCAAATGATAATAAGGACCAGAAAGTACACAAAAAGGGAAAATAATAATAACTATTATGAGGCTGGGGTGTGTGGCTTGTCCTGGCACGTCTTGTCTCGTCTTGTCTCGTCTAGGACGGAGCACACCGATCAGGACTACGCCGAATCAACAGACGATTCATATTGTTACCACTCTACCAACGTCCAGGACTATCGTGAGCCAAGCCAACACGGGTGTCGCGAACCACCTTCGGAACATATGAAACACATCGGAACACGGACGACGACCTCAACAGGCCATACAGGCCTAAGTCGTTTGCAGCAAATTCCAAGTTTTGCGAGCAGATAGCTACCGCCCCCATCAACAAGAAATCCAAACTACCTGGTAGCATCAGTCAGTACGATGACCTGCACGAACCTACTGACCATTTGCACGACTTTGAATGTGCGGGAAGCACTGTCCTCTGGCCGGTTCATGTCTGGTGCCATTTATTTGCCCAGATGCTCACTTGAGCCGCCAGAGTATGGTTTGACAACCTCCCCGTGGGGAGCATTTCGGACTTCGATGCTCTTATCAAAAAGTTCAAAAACCATTTTTCCCATCTGCGGAAGCACAAGAAGGACAAAGCAAAATTTCCTATTATGCCAGCACACCGACAATGAGTCCATCGAGGACTACATCATGCGCTACAACAAAGAGGCGTTACAAATTGGCTGAGGGGAAGAACTCACCCGTGCGGGCTTCATCCAAGGAGTCCGTAGTGACGATCTTATGAAATGCCTTACAGGCAAGGATGGCATCCCAGAATCTTGGGATGAAATCGTCAGGGTAGCAAAGATTTACGTCTCCACTGAGCGCTCCTTCAAATAAGCGCGCGACTTCCAGAAAAACTACAACTCCAATAAAAACAAAGAGAAGCAACCGGTGTGGTTACGCATATCTGGGTCAGCAGACGAGGGCAAATACTTGTCTTCAAACGACACTTGCCAAATACTTACCAATAAGCAATCGCGAGAACCCTATGGCCATCTAACTGACAACTGCTACAGCCTGAAGATGGAAATAGAAGCCGCACTCAAGACTGCCCAGCTGGGTCACTTGATTAAAAATGTTCATAGGGGCGGGCGGGGCCACAACCATGATGATAACCATGAAGAGGGCGGGTAGAAGCAGATTCGCAGCCTCGAAATGAACATGATCCATCGCCCCCCATGCCACCATTGTAACATGATCAGAGGGAACGCCTAAAGCAAAAAATAGGGGAAGTGTTCCCAATTCCAGAATGAAGACGCTTGGAAGGAGGCTAACGTCCTTCTCCCTAATGTCCACGACGGCCCATCCTCTATGGCGCCGCTCATAATCACCGTTTTTTCGGACATTATCGCACCAGATATATGTTCCTGGACGGTGGCAGCAACATTGATATAATGTACGATCAGTGTTTTCAACAACTGGATGAAGAAGACAAAGCCCACCTCGTTCCAGTGAATGCACCAATTTCAGGCTTTATCCATGTAGTTATCATGCCGTGGGGCATGATCTCCTTTCTGTTCACCATGACCAACGGTAAACATGAACGCACGGAAGAATGTGACTGCATTGTCTTTCCAGCGACGTCACATCACGATATTTTACTCGGACGAGAAGGCTTGGCGTGCTTCAACGTGAACACATAAACACCACATCAGATGATTGGCTTCCCTACCCGCATTGGAGTCACCTTTATAAGAGGCAACAAGGCCCAAATATGGCATAAATAAAAGCCCGTTTGGAGCCGAAAAACTGGGCTCTTAACCCTAAATTTCCACACCAAACAGTGGTCATCGTTCATGTAATCTCCAAAACCAATCGCGCACATCTAAAGCATATGCTCGTCAAGACTATTGACATCTTCACCCGCAACCGTTGGATATGATCGGCCTTCCACGCGAGGTTGCGGAACACAAGCTCAACACGTACCGATCAGTGATGGATAGGCTGAAACCCAAGTGTTAATGTGATTTAAATGGTTGGTTTCATTGTGTTTTGGATGATTATATAGCTTGAATAAGATAACTATGCGAATTCGTGGATTTGCAGGTTAAATACGAAGATTTAGACGTGTTTTAGAGAACATTCATGGATTAGACATGAAGATGAAAATGTATGATATGAAAGAGGGTCGAAAACCAAAGACGTGGTCGCAAACGGTGAAGAAAACGGAGTTATAGTGAAAATGTTACGAAGAAAATAAGTTTTGGTAGAAAGCTATCAGAGGCGTAGCTTATAGATCTGGTGCTGATTGGAGTAGCTTACAACAACCCCTTAGCTGATCACATCAGAATGTGCAGTAGTGTAGCCTATGGCTCTGATGCTGACTGGTGTAGGCTACGACGCTAGACTACGGGAAACTCATTGAAAGTCATAAAATAGGGTTTTTAGCCACAATTCCATTTTAGCTTTTCTTGGGGACTTAGTGGACGATTTTAGGAGCATTCTTGGAGATCTTTTTACCATTCTAACCATTCCAACCATCATTCTAACATCAAACATGCAATCAAACATTAAGCTTGAAGATCAAATCAAGAACATGAGTGGATAATCTTTTCATGGTTTCCTCCTGGTGGAGGATTCTTGTAAGTGGATGATTGTTTTTAGTTTTTCTTTGTATTTGAGATTAGCAATCTAAGCATGCGATGCTTTTTGCTTAGTTATTTATTAGTTTGATTGTAAACAGTTGATTTTTTATCTAAAACCTAGTCTTGATTCTTTCAATTCCTGAGAGTTCTAGTAATTGGGATATATTAGATAGGGATTGGGTGTGATAATCTTCAATTGATAACCGTGTGATAACCTTTGTTCGTTTTGCAATCAAAGTACTTAGTCTTCGTTTATCACAATCAACTACTTAATTATCTTAATCATGTCTATGTGATTTTTGATGTCATGTGGATTAAGTCACTTAAACGTCTTTTTCTTAAAATTGACAACTTCTCGAAGGACGTGTCAGGATTTGATGAATAAGGTAATTAAGTTGGGACTTTTAAGTTAAGACACTTATTCAAGTTTTAAATTTATAAAAGTAAAACGATATTTGCTGAACATTCTAAACCCACACGAAAGGAAAGTGTACCTATCGAGCGTAGTAAAGACTCTAGCAAGTACCGAGTATCGAACCCTAAGACACGACGTCCCCTACTCAGCCTTAAGTTGCTTTGATAAAATAAAAGATAGAAAAGAGAGAGAGAGGGCGAGAATGACCAAAGTAGAAATTAATAACCAAAAAAAGGTGTTGCTTTGGGATCCGACTAACTTTGGAAAGGATTAATAGTAAATTACTATAATTTGGGTGTTTAAAGAACACATAGTAGTGGTTGTTTAATGGATCAAAGAGGGTTTTTGGGATAATTTATAGTGACCTCTCTCAAGCTCGCACTTAAGTAGCGTTTATGGAGTGATCCCAAGTTCCAAATGTCACTTACAAGACATTGAAAATGGCAAAAGTGTGAGAGAAACTCGGGTGTAATGGATGCCCAAAATGTGGAGTGGATGCCTCTACTTATAGGCAAATCAGGCCATGCACACGTCCGTGCTCAAGGTTTGGCACGCCACGCTCGACGGTAGGTACTGTTGCAGAGTCGTTTTTGCAGAAGTTGTCCACCTTCACGATGTGCACGGCTGTGCCATAGGTGATGGCATGCCCGTGCTTGCTGGTACGTGTAACCGCCTTGTCAGTTTTGGTAGGTTTAAGCCTTGGGGGACACGCTTGAAGGAGCACGGCCGTGCCAAGGGTAATGGCACGCCCGTGCATGTCTGCAAAGCTAACTTTTGCCATCTTTTGACTTGGAAATGTTGACTTGTTGACCCGGGACAGGTGCACGGTCGTAAGCACGGCCGTGCTGCATCTGAATCAGCTCCGAAAGTCATCAATTCCTTGTCTTTTGTGCTAGTTTTCACTTCTTTTCACTTCCACCTTCAATACCTGCAATTATCATTAAAAGAAGACAAAACCATGATAAAACCAAGTTAAAAGCATGATTTCAGGTGATAATAGGTGAAAACACATGTGTAAAACCTGCTAATTTTGAGACACATCAATTTTCTTTATAAAAACTAATTACTTGAAGCCACTTTGAATCTAAAACCTGAGCGAATCACTTTTCTCCAATTGTTTACATCTTATTTTTTTTTTGTTTTCACAATCATTCTCAGACAACCGAATTTACTTTTCTAGTAATTAGTTAATTAGTAATCAATCGATTTAAGCAAACACATTCAACAGTACTCCTCGTGGTTCGGCATCTGACTTACCCTATCTAATAAGGAATTATGGAACTGATTTTAATCTTATTTTTGACTGATCTTCAACATCAGTCAAATTTTGGCACCGTTGTCAGGGAGTCGTGCGCATGGTGTTTATTTTCCTTAGTTTAAGTAAAAAAAAATAAAAAACCAAATTATTTTCTGTTTTTTTAGTTAATTGTTCAGAATTACGCTTGGTTTTCTTGTTTGTTTTGTGCAGGTAACTCTTTAGTTGCATGCATCATACGAGACATTCAAGAAAGTCATTTCATTAGTATTCGATACAGAGATTGAGAAAACAGCTCGGCGGAACCGAGTAGTACTTCACAGAGAAAAAAAAAGTCTTGCATTCTCCAATTTTGCAGTTCAAATCTATGGAGAACCTTAACTTAACAACTGAACAATGTCCCAACCTCAATTTTCACCCACTCCAAGCCATCCCTCACCCTACATTTAACACTTCTGAACCCTTACCACAATGCAGTATCCCAAGCACCACAGTTCACCATTTCCGAGATTTGACAATCTTCCACCACCACTTTCACAAACATCATCTTTACCACAACCAACACAACTCACACTCCTCCAATAACCTCTCTCCCAACATTTGAGAGATTTAACCGACAACAAGGCCAATCTTAGCACAAGACCCAGCTTTCACCCAAAAAACCTTTGCTCAGTCACTCTTCAACCTATGTGAGAGTGATTTCTGATGACAAAACACACTGAACAAACTGAAACACAATTTCCACAAACTTCTACAACCCAATATCCATCATTTCAACCACCATCATTTAGCTTCGGTCAAAGGACTAACCAAAGTATTTATGAGTATGATGATGGGGATTTGGATGGGGATGAATGAGATCAAGGGTCATATCAATTGGAGAGGC
>JAUTDX010005742.1:0-28543 GCA_030844895.1 Ambrosia x helenae
TACCATTTTAATTAATAAAATGTAGTAATTAAACATTTGGTAATAAAAAAAGTAGTTGCATTTATTGAGAGTATATCATGGGTAAAACTTAGAGAATATTACATTTATTAAGACATATTATAGAATAGGGTGTAATAGTGTAGGGGTGTAAATAGCAGCACCCCAAGAATAAATTTGGGTAACAACCTTTAAGACTACAAAATTCTAGAATTGGGATAAAAGTATCCGTTTTTGAAATCGGAGCCCCGTGACATATTTTAGGTCCGACAGCTTGGCCAAAGTCTAAATTTAACATGATTTGGTTCATCGAGACCACTCCATCTACGACTTACGGGCTTGCAACTCGACTCGTAGCCTAAGTTATCATCTTCTAGAGTTGGGGATCTCTTCTTCCATGCTTTTTCTTTTCAAATTACTAACTCTTAGATTAAAACTCTACTTAACTCTTTAGATTAATTTGAAATATGGGTCTCCAAACCAAAGATTGCCACTTCAACACTCATCATCACACTACACACAAATTGATCATTCAAAACCAAAACTATATGCCAAACCATAAAGGTTTGTTAGGATTTAAAATGACATTTTTACCTCTTATTAAAAACAAAAAAAAAGTGTGAACTCCCAACAACAAAATTACAACCATATTAATATAAAGCAAATTAAACACCATGATCATTTCAACACCAACGACAACAAAGAAGTGAGTGGTCAATTATTTTGAATATCACACGTACCTATATCATCTAATTAAAGACGTACCTTATACTTTTAATAATCAAACAAATCCATTAGATTTCACGTAAAATCAAGGAACACCAAACTGAGGTGGAAGTGTGAACATAGGGAACGGAGAATGTTTATAAGACGGAGAAAGCTCAAACGAGAACCGTTGCAACATCGTCGCTACCGGCTTTTGCTTCCGCCATCGCAATGTTTTGCCCAATGCAAACACGAGGACCACCCGTGAACGGAAAGAAACAACCGTGCCAAGGCCTTTGGTCGCGTGCACAATTCCTTCCGCGAACCTTTCAGGCTTAAACTCTAATGCATCTTCACCCCATATGTCTTTATCACGTTGGACACGAATCATCGGCAATGCTATGTTAACATCCGCTGGTATAGTCATGTTTCCAAGCTTCGTGTCCTTATTCGTAGCTCGAATAGCCATGACTACGGGTGGGTATAACCTAAGAGCCTCATTTAGTATCATGGTCACAATCTTGAGATGCTTTAGTCCTTTGAAATGTAGTTCTTTAGTACCAAAAACTTGTAGTATCTCTTGTCGGGCTTTGTGTTGCCAATCTTGATGTAAAGCCAAACAAAAAACGGCCCAAATCATCAAACTTGAAGTTGTTTCTGATCCACCAACGTAGAATAACTTGCATTCATCAATTATTTCTTCCATACTCATTCCAACTCCATCTTCTTCGATCTCTTTCAAATTCGATTTTAGCATAACCCCTAGTAAGTCCTCGCGCCAACCTTCTCCTATCGCGATTGCTTTCTTCTTTTTGTTGATTATATCTATGAGTATAGATCGAAAGCTCGTTGTCGTTGTCTTTAAACTTCTTGTTCACTTTCGTTGGTATAAAACCTATAAATATTTTTAAAAAATTATAAAATAAACACCTAGAATAAACGGTATTGTTAAAATTAACATATAAGTTAATTCATATGTTAAAACATGTTACATATTGTTGTTGGTTGTTCTGGTTACTATTAGCCCACTCAGTTATTATTTTGGGCTAAAAACTATTATTGGTCCATTATGATATTAAGCCCAATTTATGTTTGTTAAGATGGGTCATTATTTGACCCATACTTGACCGGTTGTTATTTATTGTTTTCTCGAGTTTGTTGAGATATTATTCAGGGTTTGAATGATGATCGTTGATCTAAAGCTAATCCAATGGCTGTGGTTATATTCGAGATGAGGAGGTGGAAGCTTCTGGAGCCAGTATAAAAGGGTTATTATCTTTGTTTATTCGTCATTCACACATACGATTAGGTTTTTCAGTTGTATTCTCTCTGTATTATCTTTGTATCATCTCTTCTCTTCTTCACAGAAGATTAGAGATTAGTGGTCTGTACTTGGTGGTATTGTGGTTATCTGTCTGTGATAACCTGGTGTTGATCGATTGTTTCGATCATAGGTCTTCTGGTCTGTAAGTCTTTACTTTGTTTTGTACTTATAATCCTATAGTATCAACTGATCTAATCAATCAGATGATATCTATAGCCATTGATTTAGAATCTCACTATTTTGTGAGATTCAGGGTATTTGGGGGGATTTTTAGGTTTGGGTTAATAAGATTTTGCCACCTTTGTTTTGTCGCCTAAATTTCTGTGTTTATTGTTTCTTGAGTTTATGTTGGCTCAGTTTGTTTGGTTGTGTTACACCATAAAATTTTACATGGTATCAGAGCCTAAGGCTCTCCTATCATAAAGTGTTTTGTGTTAAATAAACGATTCTGGTTAATTGTTCTTCCGCTGTATTACTTTGATTATTGGATATAAGTCTGAGATCTTGTATATTAGATCTCAGATCTGGTGTTACTTATTGTTTTCTTGTGTTTTTTTGACAAGTTGGGATCTGGTGTCAACGGAGTGTTGGCTTCTGGATTTGGCTTGGATCAGCTGTATTGCTCTCTGGTTCGTAACCCTAAGTGAAGGTTACGAGCTACGAGTTATTGCTCTCTGGTTTGTAACCCTAAGTGAAGGTTACAAGCTACGAGTTGTGGAGAAACCCTAACTTGGGTGTTCTTGGTGAGACTGTTCCCTGTCTGTTGTTTTTTTTTGGTATTTTGTGTTCTAGGAGCACTGTCCGGGTTAGGGTGGACCGGAGTAGGCTCAATAAGTGGTTATTGATTGTCTGTTTGTATTTGTTGATTGGTTCTAATTATGTGTTTGATTTTTCTATCTGTGGTCTTTGTTGTATTGTTCGTGTGTTTTTTGTTTTTGTTGCTCTAGTTGACTGATTATGACTGGACAAGGGACTCAAGGACCTCAGGGTCCTCAAGGGCCTCAGGGTCCTCAAGGGCCACAGGGTCCTCTAGGACTTCATGATCCACATCAGTCTGACTTAGTGAATACTACTGGTACTCTTATAAGTAAATTGGACATTAGTGATCCTCTTTACTTACATCCCAGTGATACCAGTAGTGTTTCTATTATCAGTGTCAAGTTGAAAGGGACTGATAATTACTCTGTGTGGTCTAGTTCTATGAAGCTTGCTTTAGAAGCTAAGAATAAGTATGGATTCATAGATGGTTCTTGTGTTAAATCTGTTGAAAATGATATGCTTGCTAGGCAATGGGATAGGTGTAACTCTGTTGTATTATCCTGGTTGTTGAACTCTGTTAGTGAAGAATTGTACTTAGGGCAAGTCTTTTCCAAACTTGCCAGTGAAGTTTGGAATGACTTAAAAGAGACATATGACAAAGTAGATGGGTCTGTTGTGTTTAATTTGTACCAGAAAATAAATAGTGTTAAACAAAATGGAAGTACTGTTTCTGAGTACTACCATAAGTTGAACACTATGTGGAAACAATTAGATGCTATTTTACAGCTGCCTACTTGCACTTGTAATGCATCTAAAGAGTTTAATGATTTTAGTGCTCTTATCAAGTTAATGCAGTTCTTGATGGGTCTTGATGATGTATACCAACCAGTTAGGACCACCTTGTTGACTAGAGAACCATTACCTAGTATAAAAGTGGCCTTTTCAATTGTATCTAGAGAAGAGTCCCACAGGGGAACCAGTGGAACTTCCAAAGGTCAAAATGTTGTGTTTGTTTCAAAGAGTAATCAAAATTTTGATAATAAAAGAAGAAACAATAGGGGTCCTAATCCAAATCTTAAGTGTTCCCACTGTAATATGTTGGGACACACAGTGGACAGGTGTTATGAACTGGTTGGTTACCCACCAGGTTTCAAGAAGAAACCTAGTGGTCAAAACCCTAAAAGTAATAATGTTACTGGCAGTAAACAAGGTATTTCCCCTGCTCCTACTGTTGGTAGTTCTGTGTTGCCTTTTTCAGCAGAACAAGTATCCAAGCTGCTGAATCTAATAAGTGAAAAAAATGGGAATGATGCTCAGAACTCCAATGTTGGAGGTAAGAGTGTCAATCTAAATGGGTTTTCTAGTGTGTCCTGTCTTTCTAAACTTGAAAACATTTTAAAAACTTTTCAAGTTGTTCTAATTTTTGTAAAAAGCCTTATAAGTCATAGTTGGATAACTGACTCTGGTGCAAATCAACACATGACTAGTGAGGATAAAGACATGTACAATTGTGTTGATGTATCCAATTATGACTTAAAGGTCAAGCATCCAAATGGAACAAGTGCTAAGGTTTCTAAGATAGGAGATATAAATCTTGCAAATGGTGTTGTATTGTATGATGTTTTTTATGTACCTGATTACTGTGTTAGTCTCATGTCTGTTCATAAACTTGCTAAGGATAGTAAATTGTCTGTCCTGTTTGATGAGCATAGTTGTTATATCCAGGATTCCAAGTGCAAGAGAATCCTGGTGACTGGTAGACAAAGTGAAGGTCTATATTTTGTTGGTAATAGTGTAAGTTCATCAAATGTCTGTTTTAATAGTACCTGTGACACTGAGTTGTGGCACAGTAGACTTGGTCACCCCTCTGACCAAGTCCTAGCTGTTTTAAAAGATAGCCTAGTATTAATACAAATAAAACTAAACCATGTGAGGTGTGCCATAAGGCCAAGCAAACCAGACTTCCTTTCCCTCTTAGTGACCATAAAACAAAAGATTTAGGAGATATAATTCACCTAGATGTGTGGGGTCCTTATAAAATAACTAGTAAGGAAGGATATAAATATTTTCTAACTGTGGTTGATGACTTTTCTAGAACTGTTTGGTGTTTTATGTTAAAAGGTAAAGGTGAAGTCTTTGAATGTATAACAGAATTTTATGAGCTTCTAAAAACTCGATTTAAAAAATATGTTAAGGTTTTTAGAAGTGATAATGGGACTGAGTTTGTTAACAATCAAATGAATGTTTTTTGTAAAACAAAAGGTATACTTCATCAAACTAGTTGTGTGTACACACCACAGCAAAATGGGATAGTTGAGAGAAAACATAGGCATCTCTTAAACATGGCTAGGGCTTTGTTGTTCCAGAGTGGGTTGCCACTTAGGTTCTGGTCTGAATGTGTTCTAACTGCTACTTATGTTATAAACAGGCTCCCCTCTTCTGTATTGCTAGGAAAAAGTCCTTTTGAAATTGTACATGGGTTCCCCCCCACTCTCAGTCACTTAAAAAACTTTGGATGTTTATGTTTCAGTACTGTTTTAAATGATTCAGACAAGTTGTCTAGTTGTGCTGATAAATGTGTTTTAATAGGTTACTCAAATGTTAAAAAAGGTTATAAGTTGTGGAATTTGGAAACTAAACAAATAGAGTATTCTAGGGATGTTAGGTTCTATGAAGAAATATTTCCCTTTAAAACCAATGTTGAAAACATAGAACCTAACCAAGTTTCTGAAAGTTTAAATCATATAAACTTTTTTGATAATATTGAAACTGTAAATATTGAAAGTAATAAAGTGACTGAGGGGCAAGATTTTCCCAATGATGAAGGGGGAAACATAGGTTCTCAGGCCAAGTCTACTAGTCAGCAACCAGGTTTCATTCCCAGGGCTGACAGTGACTTTGACCTAGGTCAACAGTCTAACCCAGGTTGTAGTGTACCTGAGGAGGTTGACCATGATGTGGATATGGCCAATGATGAGACCATTCCACCTGAGGGAAGTTTTAGAAGGTCTAGTAGAGTTTCAAACTTTCCTAAAAGGTTTAATGAGTATATAGTTGAGGGGAAGGTCAAATATGGTGTAGAAAAAGTTGTTAATTATGCAAATTTGTCTTTTGAAAATAAAAGTTTCATTTCTGTGTTGAATAAAACTGTTGAACCTTCCACTTACTATGAAGCAGCCAAGGATCCCAAATGGGTTGAGGCTATGAATAGTGAGATGGAAGCTTTACATAGAAACAATACTTGGATATTGTCTGATTTACCTCCTGGTAGGAAACCCATAGGATGTAAATGGGTGTTTAAAATCAAGTATAAATCAAATGGTGAGGTTGAGAGGTACAAGGCAAGGCTTGTTGCTAAGGGTTATAATCAGAGAGAGGGGCTGGATTTTGGAGAAACATTCTCACCAGTTGTAAAAATGGTTACCATTAGAACAGTAATTAGCATAGCTGTACAAAATAACTTGAATTTATATCAGTTAGATATTAATAATGCTTTTCTATATGGAACCATAACTGAGGATGTTTATATGACACCCCCAGAAGGATACTATTCAAAAGGGGAAACCAAGGTCTGTAAATTAATTAAGTCCTTGTATGGGCTTAAACAAGCTCCTAGGAAATGGAATGAAAAATTGACAACTGTTTTAGTTGAGATAGGTTTTAATCAAAGTGTATGTGATCATTCTATGTTTGTTCTGTCTAAAGATAAAGTGTTTCTTGTATTACTTGTTTATGTTGATGACATTATCATTACTGGAAATGATGTGTCTGAAATAGAAAAGGTTAAGCAGTTCTTGAGTACTAATTTTCTCATAAAAGATTTGGGAAAATTGAAGTATTTTTTAGGAATAGAGGTATTATACTCTGATCAGTCTATATGTTTGTCTCAAAGAAAGTATTGCTTAGAACTGTTAAGTGAGTTTGGTTATCTAGGGTGCAAACCTGTGCATAATCCTATTGAACCCAGTTATGTTATGAATACAAAGAATGTTAAAAATAACAGTGTTCTTAATAACATAACTGGTTTTCAAAAACTGATTGGTAAGTTAATATATCTGTCCCTGACCAGACCTGATATCAGTTATGCAGTTCAGTGTTTGAGTCAGTTTATGCATCAACCAACCAAGGGACATCTTCAAGTTGCCTTAAGGCTATTAAGGTACTTGAAGGAGTCACCTGGAAAAGGTATTTCATTTACAAAAAATGAGTCTTTTCAGCTGTATGGGTATGTTGATGCAGACTGGGCAAAGTGCTTAGTTACAAGGAAATCTGTAACAGGATTTTGTATTTTCTTAGGGAATTCTTTAATTTCCTGGAAAAGTAAAAAACAAAATACTGTTTCTAGATCCTCAGCTGAGGCTGAGTATAGGGCTATGTGTTCAGCCACCTGTGAGTTAATGTGGCTGAAAAATTTGTTAACTGAACTAAAGATTGATGTTAAAATACCATTGAGGTTGTATTGTGATAGCAAAGCTGCCATTTCTATTGCAGCAAACCCTGTGTTCCATGACAGGGTTAAACATTTTGAGCTAGACATTCATTTCCTTAGGGAAAAAATTTCTAGTGGAATAGTTGAAACCATCAAAGTGGTTTCTGAGAAACAGATTGCCGATGGGTTGACTAAAGGTCTTGGGATACAACAACATAGACAATTCTGTTCTGATTTAAGAATGGTAGACATGTTTAAACATACGAATTAAGGGGGCGTGTTAAAATTAACATATAAGTTAATTCATATGTTAAAACATGTTACATATTGTTGTTGGTTGTTCTGGTTACTATTAGCCCACTCAGTTATTATTTTGGGCTAAAAAACTATTATTGGTCCATTATGATATTAAGCCCAATTTATGTTTGTTAAGATGGGTCATTATTTGACCCATACTTGACCCGGTTGTTATTTATTGTTTCTCGAGTTTGTTGAGATATTATTCAGGGTTGAATGATGATCGTTGATCTAAAGCTAATCCAATGGCTGTGGTTATATTTCGAGATGAGGAGGTGGAAGCTTCTGGAGCCAGTATAAAAGGGTTATTATCTTTGTTTATTCGTCATTCACACATACGATTAGGGTTTTCAGTTGTATTCTCTCTGTATTATCTTTGTATCATCTTTCTCTTCTTCACAGAAGATTAGAGATTAGTGGTCTGTACTTGGTGGTATTGTGGTTATCTGTCTGTGATAACCTGGTGTTGATCGATTGTTTCGATCATAGGTCTTCTGGTCTGTAAGTCTTTACTTTGTTTTGTACTTATAATCCTATAGTATCAACTGATCTAATCAATCAGTTGATATCTATAGCCATTGATTTAGAATCTCACTATTTTGTGAGATTCAGGGTATTTGGGGGGATTTTTAGGTTTGGGTTAATAAGATTTTGCCACCTTTGTTTTGTCGCCTAAATTTCTGTGTTATTGTTCTTGAGTTTATGTTGGCTCAGTTTGTTTGGTTGTGTTACACCATAAAATTTTACAGGTATATATATGTATCACAACATTTGATTCCTAATGTGACATTAGTTGTGTGTATAGGTAATCTTAATTACCTTCCTCCAGGCAAATAAAGCATTAACAAGTTTTGCATAGCTAAATCCATTTGTTCCTTTTGGAGTTGGAATATCTTTTGTCCTTCTTCATAAGAGCTACCGAAAGCTGTTCGTGCAAGAACATCTCCAGCCAAGCTATCAATATACGGCCACACATCGACTTCCACAGAACCAGTTCCAGCACTAAGTTTTTCTAGTTTGTGGATCATATCACTACAACTTAAACAAATCGCCGGAAACATACCCTGTGCAACCACCATGATGATCCAACAAGTTTCATTAGATTAATAAGATATCTGAAAGCAACCAATCAGAAAAGGCTACATAAAACTAAGTTAGCTACGAATGCTAGAATGTAGTCGGCACAAGAGAACTTTTTTTTAAACGGCCAACAAATTGGAATCACTCATGGAACACTGGAGTATTATCGTGCCACCAGTGTTGCCATGCGATCATATTCCACCACCAAGTCACCAATTCAGGAGGAAACTCATAATTATGAGAAAACCCCCTTTGTGAGATTCGAACCCAGAACCTTGTGCCCTTAAGTTTTATCTCACCACCAAGATACCACTAGGCTATAATGCCTTGGGTCGGCACAAGAGAACTTAAAGAGTACCACGAGTACACAAAAAAACATACAATCAGAGAGCCAGCTAAAGACCGGCTAGATAAAATTAGCTACCTTTATACACATGTTATGCTATTATTTGTTTATTTTTGTATGCCATTTTTATTGAAGTTTTCAACGATTTTTGTGCCGGCTAAATTCTAGCCTTTTTAGCCAGCCCCCCTAATGTAGCATGTTCTATTGGTATATATTTATTTTTAAAAGGAATAATAGTAAATCTCAATTTTGTTAAGAAAAAGTCTATAAGTCGTTGACATGTATATTTTAGTGATTTCTCGGACCTTGATGTTTTCAAGATGGAAAGCTGGGTTCATTATTTGACGATTCTTGGCCCATTTTTGACCCTCGGAGACTATAAGTCCACTAACAACACTATCTCGAAATTGGTCAGGGTGAGGTTTCAAAAAGTCATTGGGCCTTGACAATATCTCCTTTATAAGTTCTGGTTCCATGATGTAAATCCTTGGGGTCGGCCCAAACCATATAAATGACTTTTTTCCTGCAAAACAATGTAAAAAGTAAATCAAGTGAGGGGGTTAATGACTAGAGGTGCATAAAACCGGGTTTTTTGAATACCCGGGTTCGGTTACGTACCCGGGTTTGGGTATGACCGGGTAGGGTATAACCGGGTATTACGAAATAACCGGATCGGGTTCGGGTAAGGTATTTCCATGAAAAGCCATACCCTATATACCAGGTTCAGGTCGGGTTCGGGTTCGGGTTTTCAATACCCGGTTTCGGGTATACCCAGTTTCGGGATAATGGAATAATTCATCGTCTTTATTTAACGCCTTCGTTTGATAATAAATACCCGGGTTTTAAAATACCCTACGGGTAGGGTCGGGTTCGAGTATTAAATACCCGGGTTTTAAAATACCCGAGTTCAAGTATTTTTTCGGGTTCGGATATTTTGTACACCTCTATTAATGACTCCTGACTTGTTCGTGTAGGATCAAGGATAAGTAAAAAAAATCACTAATCATATATGTGTGTGTGGATCATATAGCAAGGGTATATATATATAACTTTCCATATTGTAAATTTCTTATGAGTTTTTTTTAATTATAGTGTAATTTTTGAGAATTTATATTATTGAAAAGATAATTCAAAGAGTTAAAATAAATCTAAAATTGATTTTATTTTTCATATCATATGTCTTGTTTGGTAAATAATTATATTAAATAACATATAAAATTAGTTTACAATCGAGTTTTATTTACTCTCTATCATAATCAACTAATTTTAAAAAATAAACATAAGTTACAAACTAACTTTCTAATTTTGTGAGGCAAGTTATCATAATATGTAACTTCATATAAAGCGTATACAAATTCAAATTTATGTGTAAACAACGCTTAACTACTAAATGTTGTTGCCTTTAAAATTTATAGACATTGTTATCTAGAGATTATATTATCATTAACTATTTTGATTATTAATTGCACTCTCGATTATGATTCAACGATAACGAGAGCTCCAAAGTACAAGACGATGTGAGATTTGGAATTTCTTGTCTTAGATATCCAATAGTTGTATTCAAAGAAGAACATGCACATTCTTTTTTAACACTAGATAAACTTTTATAAAGCATAGACGTAAAAAACATGATAAATAGTTAAATACCATATTTGGTGATGATTTGGTGATCGAAAGGTAGAACATGCGCCGCGATATCATGTGAGATTGGCATGGACTTTGATTTACCTTCCTTCATCGTTCTTGCAAGCTCCTTCATGTCACCTATAATCAGCTTGTATGAATTACCTTTATACCCTTCACTTCTCATCCACCTTTCTAACTTCTTTGGCTTTAACCATGCCCAATTTAGTAATTGCCACCACACCCTCCCTATCAAAACTATAACAACCGTGATTACAACATAACCCATGCTTGCCACCATTTTCCACAAAATATGAAGAGTAGTAGCATATCGTGGCTTTTATAACATTACATTACAGATTAATTAAATAGTTAGTTATAGATTAATAAATTAATTAAAGAGGTCGTTGTCTCTAATCTACATATATTTAATCTTGTAAACTCACCAAACGGCGCTTGCCTAATAAGTCCAATAAGATGAGAGTTCAAATATCGTCATTAAGATAAGATGCCTTTTATAGGGATTTTTGTAGTCTTATTGATTATTTTTCAATGCAAAGGAAAAAAAAGGGAATAATTGGACTTATCTTGTAGGTGATAAGTCATCAAATGTTAATTTGTATGTTTTTCTATAACAAAATATTATACGTCAAATCAATTCAAATCAAATTTAATATTTCTTTTTTATGTAGCTCCTAGTATTATATCTTTATTTGTTGATTGAAGCTTCTAGCGCTTGCTGGTGGTCATAGGTTCACCCTTTTGTTTTCGCCAGTTAATCAAGGTCAAATAGTTTTGTATCTTTTTTATATATCACGGCCCGGTTGATTAAATAGCAATGTATTTGCCAGTTAATAAAATCCAACCTTTTTGATGGTCAGTCAGTTAGAAAGTATTGTGCAAGACATTGAGATTTTGGTACGCTTCTAATACCATCCGTAGTGGCTACACAATTGAGCGCGAAAGGGGGCATTTGGCGCCCCATTAACGCCGAAACCGCCCCCTTCAATGTGAATCGGGCGTTTATCGATCCCACGCGAGATATTTAGCGCCGGTCCTTCAAATCTTCCACACAATCATCTTTGTCCACGTGACCAATTGCAACGTTCAAAACAAATTATACAGTTGGGACAAGGAGCCGTTAAAAAAATTTATTATATAAACTACCCCAATAACCAAACACACACCACCACACATTTTATATAAAACACACAACACCAAACCTCAATTTATAAACTTTACCAACTTATTTTTATAAAAAATGAGTTCCAGACATCCTCATCTGGCATCCGGGATTATTATTACAAAGAGTTTTTAGGCGATACGGGTGAATCAACCGACGAGGAGATCGAGCAAGAGGTGGTTACAAGTGCCTGTGCGCTAGCAACGAAGTATATGAAACATGTTAGTAATTCTCCACGTCCTATTTTGCGAAGAAAATATATGGAACGCGACCGTATGGAGGCAAACGCTCGTTTAATGAAAGATTACTTTGATGAAGAGCCAACTAATCCCGACTGAAGGATTTTTAGGCGTCGTTTCCGGATGAGCAAACGTTTATTTCTTCGCATTTCGGGAGATTTGAAAAACATGTTCGATTACTTTAAGCAAAAACCGGATGCGAGATGTGCGCTAGGATTTACCGATATTCAAAAGTGTACTTCAGCGCTACGCATACTTACGTACGGGAACACGACCGACATACACGACGGGTACTTAAAGTTGGCCGAGAAAACGACACGCGACACCTTAGAGCATTTTTGTCAAAGTACGCTATATTTTCTTATAAAAGTTATATTCAGTCACATTTATTTTTTACTTACTTTAACGCTTTAGCGTCGGATTTGGTACAACATGCATGGTCGGTTCGATATATTCCGCACGAGGGTGACGAAGAAGAGGAAGACGAGAATGACAACTAAGATGACTTTGACGAAACGATGAATTGTAGTTTTATTAGTTTTTTTAGTATTATGTTAGTTTTTTTAGTATTATTTAAATGAATTTGTTTTTAAATTTTCGGTTTTTTTTCTAGTAAGTTTAATTTATTTAATTATGTTATGTAAATGAAATGTTATTTGTTTTATTAAATTTAAGAGAAAATTACAATTTTGTCCTTTATAAAAGCCAAAACTATGGATTGGGTCCTTTAAAACTTTTAGTTTCAGTCTTTGTCCTTTATATGAAAAGTTGTCACGCCTTTTGTCCTTTTCACTAACTGGGTTAGAAAATCTCAGTTAAGTTAAGTCATGTGCAAGGCACATGAGGGCAAACTGGTCTTTTTACCTCTAAAGGACAATTTTTGTAATTTAATATAAAAAAAAAATTTGTCTTTTTTTTCTTTACACACAAACAGCCAACAACCATCTCCATCACTGCAAATCTGCAATACTCTCATCTCCATCACTGCAAATCTTCAACGCCAACAGCCAACAACCACCACCCACTATCGAGCCATCATCAGCATCATTCCCGTCACCTACAACCACCGTAACCCCCACCACCATCACCGTCGGCTTCAATCACCTCCACAACCACCATCTTCCATCCAACACCATTGACAACAACCATAGCCAATCACCACTATAATTATTAGAAAGGAGGGGGTTTTACCTTTGATAACAGATCTGACCCGATCAGAACCTCACCCGAACCACCCCCACTGTCACCGTCGTCTTCTTCCTCTGTCTCTCCCTCTCTCTGTCTCTCTCTCTCTACAATAGCAACAGTTAGTGGAATGGGTGAGGGTGTGGTGGTGTTGTGGACTGCTCGGCCGGAGCTCCGCCTTAGGTGGCGGAGACCTGCCGGTCTCCTCCTCTTTCTCCGACTCACTCTTCCTCTCTCTAGGTCTTACTCTCTCTAACATATGTATGTGTTTGTTTGATAATTGATATACAGATGAATGTGTGTGTGGTGTTTTTGATATACAGATGAATGTGTATGTGGTGTTCGTTTGAAGATAACTCTGGAGAGGAAGGATCTAATTTTTAGGGTTTTTGATTGATTTGGGGGTAAAATTTGGGTGAGATGGAAGTAATAAATCAGATTTTATATGGGATTAAAATGGGGGGTGAAATTACGTTTATACCCTCACATGCATTGCATGTGGGGTGACTTAACTGATTATACTAACTGGGTTAATTGTAAAGAACAAAAATCGTGGCAACTTTTCATATAAAGGAAAAAGACTGAAACTAAAGTTTTAAAGGACCCAGTCCATAGTTTTGGTGTTTATAAAGGACAAAAATTGTAATTTTCTCTAAATTTAAAAAAATAATAAATGACATGTGGGTCTCACTAATGATTTGAAACCACTAAACCTCTTTTTGATTTCAAACCCTTAATGGACCCACATACCACATATCAAAAAATATCCAAGTAATAAGTTCCAAATTTGTTTAACACTACACATGGTCAAAATTGAAAAGGGATAGGGTTTTCAATTTTTCATGTTATCCTTAAAAACTTTAAGGGATAAAAAGCAAGGCAATTTCGTATTTGTGGATTTTTGTTTTGAGTTCCTTTTGAAACTACCATCCACCATTTGGTGGAGTGGTGTAGGGAAATGAAGATAAGAGCTTGAGGTTATTTGGTCTCAAGTTCGAATCCGATCCAAAGAGGTTTTACTGCAGTGGACATTCGGACGGCAGGTTTTTTTCCGAATTGGTGGCTTGGTAGACTTGGGTTGCCCAGTGGACAGCCATTTATCCAGTGCTAATCAACTGACAGTTTAGATGATATTTAATTGGCCGTTAAAAAAAAGTTTCTTTTGAAACTTTTATCATGCCTATATATTTTTTATTACGTAAGTCAGGGTTCAACCAATCAAGAGGTATAAAGTGTCTACGAACCAAACGTCAAGGTTGTCTGTTCATGATGGTAAAATATAGCTTTGACTTTGTTGTTGTGAAGTATAGTCATAATTATTTGGAATGAAATATTGCCTTTTTTTACGGCTAATTTCCCCAGCTAGTTTTAGACATTTTTAAGGGAGAAGGGGCACAAGCCCATGTAGTCTAGGGTGTATCAATCACATTGCGCCACGTCATTTCAATCTCAAAGTAGGGTAAATACCGAAAACATCAAGCCAAAAGTAGCCTGAAACTAAGAACCTTACCATTTTATCATACCCACCAATCACACACACCCTATGAGAAGATCCCTACCAAAAAACCACCACTTTTTCTTCTCTTTCTTCGGCTTATTTTTGTTCTCTCTTCGGCTTGCCTAAACCGAATTTTGAAGCCTAAAGTTGAAGCCCCATTGGGGGGGGGGGGGGGGGGGCAGTGTAGCCGAGAGGCTTCACAAGCCTCGATATGTAGCCGAGGGGTGCCCCGTGGTACCTTATTACAGCTTTTTTTTTTTTTGCCTCTTATGAGCCTTGAACTCTCAACCTCCTCTATACAACCCCAACACCTTTACCACCACATCACAAGAGACGGCTAAATGAAATATTGCTTTGTTTGGGTTTGGTGTTGAATTGAAATTTGACCTAAAAACTCACCGATATGCATTCTATCATGGATTGGTTTTATGTTTCTTACATATACTTTGAGGAAAAGATGTAGGTATAATTTCTTTAACTAAGACATGAATAGTTTTCTTATCCCTTATATATTATTCACCCAATTTACTACTTATTGTTATTGGTTGTTTCCCATTTTCTTCATACTTCAATTTTCTTAACTGTGTTTCCCTACACTTTCGTATAAGGTAATGACGGTAAATCTAGACACTAACGATAACATAGGATTCTGGTGGCCAGTGTTTCACTAACCAAAGTAAGAGGGTGTTTGCGATTGAGTTTGGAAATAACTTATTGACTTATTGGCTTTTGAAAGAGCCAATAAATCAATAAGTCGTACAAAAAGTCAGGTCAATAAGTAAACAAGAAAGTTCCTAATTCAATCCCACACACCCGCTAAGATCATTTAGCCTCACTGTTCTTCTGATCATTTATAGCTTTTCCCGATGATATTCACTTAGTTCTAATTTATATTTTTGACATACCAGTGTAAACAAAGGATCAAGATAATGACATTTGTATTAGTTGATGTCATAACGGATTACAATGACCATGATGGTTGTAATCACATGATCTTGTAAGCGTACTTGTAATAATATATTTATATATTCTAATTAAATGGCTCTTATAATTATTTATCTAATAAATGATCAATGACCTAAATACCCCTATTGGTTTAACTGGTCTTTATGTGATGGACGTAATTACCCTTAATGAACCATTAAATAGGGTTTCCCCTTGGGTGTATATATAGAGATTATTAGGAGAGGTAAAGGCTAATGAAACACCAACAATCTAAACCCTAAGTTGCCTCCTCTCTCCTCTCTAAAACTGAGATCTCTGATCTCCTTAAGCCATCCTAACTGTACACCCTAAATGGGAACCCGATCATCCTCAAGATCATGAAGTATTCCCTCTCAGTGGTTACTGGCTAATAAGATACATATTCGATTAACTCATTCATGTTTATGTATTATTATTAAGGAATTGATCAACATGTGGTATCAGAGCATATGTTGATTATATCAATTCTAATTCGATTTACATAATTAAATCGAAAATAATATGGTTCTGTTCAATATTGAAACTCACGAATTATTTTTTATTTTGTGATTTGATAATAATTAAATCATATGATTGTTCTGTTCAAATCATGAAAAAAATTGTCAAGCACCTTACGAATTATTTTTTATTTTGTGATTTGATAATAATTAAATGGATGTTTTGATTTAATGACATCGGTTTTTTTTTTCTGTTCAAATCACGAAAAATTAATAATATTGATTTTACTTGATTTAATTATTGTAAATCATGAAAATTGCTATAAATTGGTTAAAAACTAGGATTAAAATCTGTTTCCTAAAATTTTTGGAGTAACTTAATCTCCAAGTTTTAAAATTAAATCTTTATTATAATTTTTGAAATATTTTGGAGATTTACTGAAATCCCGAAATTAATTGAAAGAGATTTTCTAAAATCCCTAAATTATAGCACTAATGAAATTAAGGTTCTAGAATTCAATTGTTCACGGATTAACATTTTTCGAAAAGTTGTTCTCAAACAGGTTTCCGAATTCAGGTTCATGAACCAACAGTTCTCGATTTTCTGTTTTCGAAAACCTAAATTCGAGAACCTAAACCAAAACCGAGAACCATTACTAAATTCGGAAACCATTAATGAATCCGATAACTCTCAAGAATTCGAGAACTAACTTGTTTTTCTGGGAACCTAACTAATTTCCGAGAACCAAAGGCCACCCGAGAACTCAATTTTTACCGAGAACTATGACAAGTTCGAGAACTAACCATTTTCTCGAGAACTTCCTTGTTTGCGAGAACTAACTATTTTTCTCGAGAACTTTTTTTTTCCGGGAACTAAACCTACTTTCCCGAGAACTGGTAATCTAAAATTTTCTCGGGGTTTGCTATTAATTAGTTTATTAGTTTTGAAAAAACCTTAACTAATATGTTTTCAAAACTTAAATCAATAAACATTTTGCTTCACTTTGATAACACTTAAAAGGTCCCACTTCTGCCCAAAGGTGATGTGCTACCTTAACATAGTTATCTAAGTCTAACTAAGCATACCAAATTAGTTTTGCCTAATTAACAAGAATGTCTCACTTCTGTCCAAAGATGATGTGTTACATTAATGCCTTGTAAAACTAAATTGTGCCTAATAAATTAAGTGTTCCACTTCTGCCCAAAGGTGATGTACTACACTTAATTGCACTCCATGCTTAAATGATTTCACTTCTGCCCAAAAGTGATGTGTTATTATTTTAAGTAGAACTTTTAATTAATCTATTATATTTTGGTGTTTATAATAGATGCTATCACATCTTCATCAAAACAATGATCCTCACATATTAATGATCTTTCATTAATATAATGATCCTAATTTTGTCTGCCTTACTTGAATATCCGATAACATAAATCACTCTAAAGTTCTTCTAAAAGGTCATATCTCAAACTAACTAATCCACTCTTGTTCTAAAACTTAATATGATTTGCTCTTATTGAGTCTTGATTATCCCTTAAGACATGACACTCCTGCTAACTTTTCTTACAAAAGGAATTTATTTTCATTAAGAAGTGGGATAAGTCATATCATGTCACTTATGGTAATCAAGAACTCAAATTAATGATTGCTATCAGGGGAGCTATTAAAAGATTCTGAAATTCCTAAGACTAATTTTGTTTCTATGGAAGAATCAAAAGAACTTTTAAAGAAGCATGCAATAAATCTAACTCAAATTAAATGTTAAGTGCATTCGTGAATACATCATAATATTGAATAACATGGCCCATTAAACTTAGGGCTTATTCATGGAATCGATAAATATTTTCAGTGCGTTATACACTAGCTTTTCCATTAGTACGATTAGATGCCTTATGAATCAACTACAACACTCAGAAGTACCAAAGGAAAATGAGTGTGTTGATAGCAACATACGTACAGGAAAAGAAACGCCTAAAACTGGAAAATTAGATGTTATTCACCTTACTGCACTAAAACTTAAAAGTGGAAGATAACTTACAATAGAGAGGAAAGTTTTAAAGTCCGGAAATAAAATACAATCCAAGCGGATGTCTCACTGCGAAACTATGCCATTAGACTAGGCATAAGCAATGAGACAATCCATAAGCCAAGAAACAGCTGGCTAAGTTAAGTAGTAGAAAATCAATGATATTTGACTCCAGAAATATAAATATTCCAATTAACACATGATTGTTGTAGTTCTATTCGTTTCCTTACCAGATTTCAACAAATACTTAAGATGGGAGTAAGTGGCGAATTTATTGTTAAGGTTGAAAGAACCATTAATAACTGATCTTTGTATTAGGCTTTATGATACCTTACGATATTCTGGATATTACTCAGAATTTTAGTATCAACACTAAAGCCAAACTTTGACAGTTATGAGTTTTATGACCAAAACAAAGCCTATATTAACTTAAACTCTCATATTATCTGTTGTCATTATCTGAACAGAAACCTTATAAAATAGAACAAGAGGATACACACATTTTCACAACTTTGTTATCATGAAAATGAAAATTTAACAAAGGATAATGAGACCTATACACTTCATCCATTGAGACCAAAAATTTTCATGAGCAATCATGAATAGGTTAATGAAGGATGATTTGTTATCAATACTCATTCTTAGTGACTTTAAAGCATGTGTTAAATGCCCTAAAATTTAAAATGGCAGAAGGAATAAATGGGTTTCCATCACATGGTATAATTACCTGACATTAGTGGAGCTTAGAAAAATGTCGACTTGTATCTAATATGTTTCATATGGACCTAAGTCTTCAAGAAATCAATTCATATACTTAAAAGGTTTCCTTCTAAATATGTCCTTAAAATTTCGTACGAATTCTGGACAACAAGGAAATCAAGTTTAAAATATATGAAATATTCTCATTCACATGCATCGCTAAAACTTATCATATGGAGTTCCTAGAGACCTAAAAGATCAGTGGGAGTATTAAGTGTCCTCACTATAACTTGCAAAAGTTGCAAGAGGTGGGGGAAGTGACAATTTTGATCTTATCTCAAATTACACCTCTTGTATATGACACTGCTCCATCACAACTTGTCTCCTTAGAATATAATGATACTCCTAATAAAGTTTCATTGATGTCTAACTATGGGAAGAACTTAGATTTCTTATCAAAACTAAAGTAATCCTCAATAAGAGAAAACAACATAAACATCATTGAGTTATTTCTCTATTAGAATCTATTGGTCTTCCAATCTTTGACCTATGCATGCTAAGTTCCTAAAGATTTCTAAGTTTAGTGGGAGCAGTAAAAGTCCTTACCATGACTTGCTAGAAGTACAAGAGGCGGGGGGAGAGACTCATTAAATTCTACTCCGAATTTAACTCCGATTACACCTCTTGTACACCATACTGCACCAACTCTTATACACTTAGAAACTAATATTGCTCCTTATTTACCTGAGAATGAAAGCACCTAACCAAGAGCTAATTCATAAAATTTCATATGTATCCTAATAAACCCAATAGTTAACTCAGGAGGTCATCTAGGTCTAAAAGGCCTACTAACTTTGATGATTAAGTACCTTACCTGACTAAAGTTGAAATGGATGTTTGGAAAGTTTATCGATCATACCTCTTCTAATTATATCATCAGCATCAATTAAATCTTCCAAATGGGATAAAGTTATTATTGACAAGCTTTGATTCCATGAATTAGAATAACGTTTGGATTTGGTTTAATTACCTAAGGGTGTTCATAACTAATCTGAATCTGAATGGAAACGTTATCACACTAAAAGTATGATTGATTGTTGAGGGTTATACTCAAGAGGAAACAAATAACAAAGTACCTTTGTAAACACCCCAAAATTTCTAAACCGTATTTTATCATAACATAAACACAGGGCTTTTCATTGAATCGAACGAATCTTGACCTATACGAAAATCCTAATCTAGGGAAATAACCTCGTTAACCTTGTTAGATAAACAAGGCTTAAACAATTACATAAGAATAACTTGGCTAGAGCAAGCTAACTAGTAAATATTTGACAAAACATGGGAGGGGCTAAACTTGCCCAACAACCAAACTTGAGTTTGGTTAAGTAAAAAAAAAGGAAGATCAACATATGCAGGAGCATATGTCGATCAAAACACACACAAAACACACACTAAGCTAAAACCTCCAATTCTCACTCAAATTAAGCCAAAATCAAAGGGGAAAATCTTGCATTAAGCAAAAAGGGATCATCTAAGGTCCAACACACCTAAAGGTATCAATTATTTGGTTTAATTTGATGTATATTCATGTATGAACATGGTGAGAATTCTAGGGTGTTTTGTAAATGTTAAATTAGTGATCATTAAAGGTTTCTCTAGTATTAGGGAACCTTAATCATGTTTAATCTAGTAAAAAAAAGATGTTAATACATGCATGTTTTGTGTGATTCATGTGAAATTGTTGAATATGTGAAAGGTGGGTTTTGTCATTAGTTGAGGACCACACCTAATTTGTAATCGTAGCATCTTCTAAGCATGAAGCTGTGAATTTATGAACTAGAAAGTAATATTAACTTACTAGAGGTAATAATCTTGACTATTGGTGGAACCATGAGGTCCATAAGTCCTAAAAATTAAACTAGGAAAAAGACGCCTACAAGATGTTTGATAAAATGCCTCAATGAAACTCGATTTCACTTGGGCATAGATAATTTGTTGAAAACTTGTATATTGGTGAAACATGACCAAAAATGCGTGTAGGCAAGTAAAGACTAGGTTCTAACAACCTAAGTGATCATTCACCTCATAGGTGCGAATACAAGAGACTTTGGATAGCCAAGGAGTCTCGGATTGAGGTAAAGAGGAAGCACGCATAAGGTAAGTCACTCGATGGCTTAAATCTCAATATATTCCTAGTATGTTTACATGCTTAGTTATACCTTTGTATGTACATTTGAAACTAGTCATTGGAATGTCACAAAAGAAGCTTAAACGAGATTCATAATTCATAGAAAACAGCCTTAGAGGAAGGTTGTCAATATCCCAATTAGGCTAACGGGTCAATTGGGTGAAACACTAGTTAGAGAAGGACCTAAACCGAGGGTCATCATTATGCCGATATCGATTGTTGTTAATTGCTTGAGTAAATTCGTAGACTTTATGTTAGTAATCTCAAGCTAGTCTAGAAGCAAAAAGGGGAGCGAGCTAAGGTAAGTCCTTCTAGGAATCAAATCTCGTACTCATACCATTGCGTTATTGCCTTGCTAGGCAACCACTCCCCAAGTGATAAGTGACCGGTGAATCCGTTATACCAATGGGCAATGTAGACCGGGTGCTTGAAATTGCGCATAAATGGCCCACGGGGCCATAGACGCTAAAGTAGCGCCACAACGGCATATTGCCCAAGGGAAATCTTGAAAACTACCTCTAGGATGAGGTATTAATCAAAAATCAGGTTGTGAATCGATTGGGGAGAGAGTTAGGATGAATGGAGATACTAAAAGGTAACGAGGACAAGTCCCCGATAGAACCCATGTGCCCAAGCTTAGTCCAAACCCGCCATTGGTAAGTGTTGGGTAAGCTAGAACCGGATATTTAGCTAATCTCCCAGGTGTGAACCTTGACTATGTCTTTAGATGAGCATATGTCCAGCTTTGGTCTTGGTTTTAGGCGAATACTTCTAAACGGGTCGATTTGGATAAAAAAAAAAACAACATATGCATGTAATAACCGAAAAGGGAACTTGATCAATGACATCTTATAAGCATGATCTAATGGTGTTAAATAAGTCCCCAAGTGTCCCTAGGAAGGGCCTTGAACATGGGTTTAAAGGTATCCAAATCCCCTTTAAAAACTAGTCAAGATGTTAGTTTCACAATTTTTTTGTGCAGCAGCATGCGCCTAGGACGCCCAGACATGCGCCTAGGACGCCCAACTGATAGACTCCGGACGCCCAAGACCTTCTGGAGACGCCCATCAGGACGCTGGGCAACGTCCTGGACGCCCAGAAGTGCGTCTAGGACGCTCAGCCTATTTTTGTTTGATTTTCTTTGTTTTGGGGCCGTAAGCTACGACCGGTCTTTTTCCTTCGCCTTATGCTGGTTGTTTTATTCAATTACTTGACTAAACTAACACACATTCATGGGTTTGTTTTTTCATATTCAACCCTAGGTATTTAACTCGGAGTATGGATGATGATCAAGCTCATTTTGTGAAGAACCGAACGTTGCATCGTGTTAGCTTCCGCATAGACTCTTGATTTTGGGTGTAAAACTTAAGCCTTTTTGGGTTGAAATCATTGTGAATAACCTAGTACTTATGTCAAGTGTTTCAAAGTCGTGTTTTGTACGTATTTGTTAACGTCTTAACATGGTTTTTGGTAATAGTATCACATGTTCGACCCTTATTTTATTCGTTAAACGCAAGACAATGAGTTAGGGTCTTACAACCTTCTTACTTGTCTTACAAAAAGGTATCTTTGATGATCATTACCGTTCTAGTAGCTTATAATAATTTAAGAGCTACATTAGATGAACATTAGACAACTTTCCCTAACATTGACCTACATGTTCATAAAATAACCTGAAAGTTCTAAATTGAAGGTCAAGAACACTTAGCTTGTAAGTCAATGAAATCCATGTATGGGTTGATGCAAGCATTTAAACATGATGAAATTATAATGCAATTCTATTCATCAACAACCAAGTGGATTAATACACCTACCTCAAGATGAGTGGGAGCAACTAACGCAAACTTGTCCTTATATAGATGACATTCTTTTGACAAGTATATGTTACGTTAGTCAAATCATTGTTCGCGCATACTTTGACATAATGAATCTCGGAGATACCTCTTATGTTATAGGAATCAAATTCACCGAGATAGACTCAACGAGACATTAGTTTTGTCTCTAAGTGGGTCCTTACACATGTAACATACAACATTGCTCTCCTTTAGAGGCTAATAGGATAATTGAGATTACTACCTTATGCTTCATTAATTAGAAGCCTTATGTAAGTTTAAGTCTATACTCGTTTGGATATTGCTCATGTTGCTTAGCACTAGACTCGTCTAGATTATTGTGAAGCATCTAATAAAATATTACAATATCTCTAAGAAACGAGAGACTATAATTTAAAGAAGAAGTGATAACTTAAAATAGTTGAATACTCTTATTCTAACTTTGTTGTATTTAAAGAAAACAATATGTCAACTTCGGGATATATCCTTATTTTAGCAGACAAAACTTATCTCATGGAGGAGTCATAATGAACTGTTAGCAACAACCTAGATAATAATGACATAATATGTTGCTTATCACAACGCAGCTGTCACTAAATGTTGTTGGAATTTTATCAGTAGACTCATAATTAATAACTCCATCTAAATTCTATATTGAAGACTTACTGTGATAAAGTCAGCTACCCTGTTTTCTCGAACAATAACAGTTCGAGCGGAGCTGCATTAGAAATTCGATGCGAAATTTATTGTTCACTTATTTTATGAACAAGTAGAGGAAACTAATTCTTTGTATCGAATTCATTCATGATATGCTTATGGATCCAATAACTAAAGGTCTATCACCCATAAGTCTCTCTAAGGGCCTATAATTGAGACGGGTTTTACTAATGACCATGTACAACTGCATATTGCACTATGAATGGCTAATTATTAATTATTCCTCATCCGTTTAATATTTGTTTGTCTCTAAATACGTTCATGCATGCCTAAAGACGTATAGACACTAATTATACAAATTAACGTTAAGGGCTTACTTGTCATGATCCTAATGTTAAGTTTTAAATTTGGGGTGTAGTATGATTAATGGGGGTCCTGAGTTGAATAACTGACTCAACGACTGTATTTCTCTGCTACATTTCTGGGTTTAAAACTAAAATGAGTGTTAACTCCTGATCAGGCTTATCTAATGCTCATAATAAATGATTACTCGGTCAAGTGGGAGAATGTAAGAATATATTTATATATTCTAATTAAATGGCCCTTATAATCATTTATCTAATAAATGATCAATGACCTAAATACCCCTATTGGTTTAACTGGTCTTTGTGTGATGGACGTAATTACCCTTAATGAACCATTAAATAGGGTTTCCCCTTGGGTGTATATATAGAGATTATTAGGAGAGGTAAAGGCTAATGAAACACCAACAATCTAAACCCTAAGTTGCCTCCTCTCTCCTCTCTAAAACTGAGATCTCTGATCTCCTTGAGCCATCCTAACTGTACACCCTAAACGGGAACCCGATCATCCTCAAGATCATGAAGTATTCCCTCTCAGTGGTTACTGGCTAATAAGGTACATATTCGATTAACTCATTCATGTTTTTGACATACCAGTGTAAACAAAGGATCAAGATAATGACATTTGTATTGGTTGATGTCATAACGGATTACAATGACCATGATGGTTGTAATCACATGATCTTGTAAGCGTACTTAGAAAGTAAAATGTCTAATTGCTAACGACACAAATTGTAGGTTGGAATCCACTTTAGAGAGGTTGTCAGTCGAAACAAAACAATTTAGGTTGCAATATATTGGAAAGGAGTTAGAGTTTCCTCAACAAATTAATTTGGAGACTAAATAGTTTAGGATGAAGTATGCTTGAAAGTGGCCAATGACCCTGTGGTCTAGTGGTGGAAAGAACTTGGTTTCTCCTTGGAGAGGCAGGTTCGATTCCCACTGGCTGCAGGTGAGGTGTGAGGTTTTCAGGCTTAGCCTTTTTCCTACCCTGGAGTGCCCGGTTCGAATCCCACATCGGCCAGACTATGCTCATGTATAACCCTGAGCGAGATGTCGTTCAAAAAAAAAAAAAAACTAGTTTAGGCTGCAATCTACTGTAGATACTTTTTTTTTTCCATTTATACCAAGTGCCACTACATATTGTTGTGGTAATAAAACAAATTGATACTGATTCAATTCTCGCTGCAACGCACTAGGTCATTTACTAGTTAATTGCAATTATCATAATGTGACCGTTTATATAACCGGTTATTATAGGGGTTCATTTCAACAAAATAATGTCGTTTCCACTATAAACTATGAGGCCTTTTATAATCTCTTTATATTTTGGTTCGAAATGCAGAATGTCATATGTTATGCAAAATTATTATTATTATTATTTTTTAACAACCATTACTCCAAAATCTACATACATATTTTGTGGGATTCGATCTCGCATCATTCTGATAGGGATAAACATGTGATGCCACTAGACCATGAGACCATCGGCATGTAAAATTAAATGGGCACCGAACTGGGGTGGAAGAGTAAACGATGGGTAAGGAGAATGTTTATAAGATGGAGAAAGCTCAAACGAGAACCGTTGCAAAATCTTAGTTATGGCTATTTTTGCTTCTATCATGGCAAAGTTTTGCCCTACGCAAACCCTTGGACCACCAGTAAATGGCAAAAAACAACCCACCCCTTTGCCCTTCGTTGCACTCGCGATTCCTTCTAAGAACCTTTCAGGCTTGAACTGTGTTGCATCTTCTCCCCATAGTTCAGGGTCATGATGAACATGCATTATAGGTATGGCTATGTGCACCCTGATGGTATCATCATGTCTCCTAGCTGTGTCTCCTTGTGGGTAGCTCGTGTAACCATGATTGCTGGTGGGTATAGTCTAAGAACCTCGTTTAGTATCATTGTCACAATCTTGAGGTGCTTTAGTCCTTCAAAATGCATGTCCTGATTACCAAAAACTTGCATAATCTCTTCTCGAGCTTTTGTTTGCCAATTCTGATCCAAACTCAAACAAACCATTGTCCAAACAATCAAATTTGATGTTGTTTCTGATCCAGCAACATTAAAATAATTTGCATTCTTCGATCACATCTTCAATACTCATTCCAACTCCATCTTCTTCTATCTCTTTTGTATTGGATTTGAGTAAGATCCCGAGTAAGTCATCGCTGCTATCTTCTCCCATCGCAATGGCTTTCTTTCTTTTGTCGATTATGCTCATTAGTAGCATTTTTTGCACGTTGGTATTTTCGTTAAACTTTTTGTTTGCTCTCGTTGGTATGAACCTAATTTTGAAACCAACAAGGGTGTAAATTGTAAACACGACACAAACTTATTATAAATTTGTGGCATTGAGTTTAGACTAAACAAGCGGTTAGGGTTAGTCACTTTTAGGTTAAGCATGTGAACGTGTTTAGCGAAACTGGTTGCATTTGTGTAAACCCGACAAGTTCGCGGGTTGACTCTTTAACAAGTTTATTTATTATTTTTAAAATGTGTTTGTTAATAACTTAAACTATTTGGGTATTTTTGTATCAAAAATATTGTTAAAAAATAAATAAGAATATTTTAAACGTATTTTGGGTTCATGGGTTGATGAGTGTGACACATTTTTCAAGTTCATTGTAAAGTCAGATTCATGTTCGCTTTTTGGGTTCATATCGGTTTAACCCACCAACTAGAAAACACAACCAGTTTAGCTAACTTGAAACCAACCTAGTAACTGTTTATTGAATTAACGTGACTAAATCATCATTGTTGTCATAAATATCACCTTCCTCCGGGAATATGAAATATAAGCAATAGTTGCAGCACAAGATCGATTTGTTCTTTATGGATTCTGAATATTCTTTGTCCTTCCTGATAACAGCTGCCAAATGCAGTTCGTGAAATAACATCCCCAGCTAAGTTATCAATATAGGGCCATACGTCAACTTCCACTGAACCACTTCCGGCAGTCAACAATTCCCATTGTTCAACCATATCGCTACAACTCGAACAAATCACGGAGAACATACTCTATAAAACCCATCAACGCAACAAATTATTTTAGATTTATACTTGAAAAATGAATCTCTTTTTTTTTTTCAATATATATATTTTGAAAGAGTGTGATACATGACAGTATCCTTTTGAAAAGTTTTCACAAATGGGGTTGGGAGTAGGGCTGGGCAATGGGTAACCTGTTAAGACACGATAAGACCAGTTTGACTGAAAAGTACACTATTTGATTTTTGACTTTTTTTAATACTTAGAATTAGAGGCAAAAATCTTTCATTTCCCTTTTTTGGTACATATAAACATAAAACTGTGTTATAAACATGAGATAAATGAGTTAAACGAGTCGTGTTCATGTTTAGAACTTGATTTGTTCGCGTGCGTCAGAGACCTGTTAACCTGTTAGGACACAATTTGCCAGCCCTAGTTGGGAGTTAGAAGAGTCGAGGATGGCTTCTCTGAGACTTTATTTTATTTTTTAAGTTTTCATTTAACATTTAGTTTACTTTTTTCTATATTACCATTTAGTATCTAATATTTTAAATCCAAATACACAATTGTTTTTACATGTTTGGTGTAAATTTATTGAAAATTGAGTTGATCGTGTAAATAATGTATATTTTGGTCTTGTGATTTTTTTTAAAATGTTTTTTTTAATACAAATCGGTTTCTATTGAGTATAGTGTTATATTGAAGTATAGACAAAACTATGTGTAAGAAAAAACTAAATTAGATTATAAAAATAAACTGAAAAAGAAAAAGTTAAAATTAAATTGTGTTGGAGATGTAGGCAGCCGTTTGTGAAAACATTTCAAAAACATACTTCATATATCCCAATATTTAAATTAAAATTCCTTTTTCTACACTTAACACGTTCCGTGATATTGGTTTAAAATGTAAACTCCTACGTCTACACTACCTTGATGTTTTCAAGATGAAATGCCGGGTTTATTATTTGACGATGTTTTGATCCATTTGTGACCCTCTGCGACAAGAAGTCCGCCGGTGAGGCTATCTAGTATAGGCTTGGGTGCGGCTTTTGAAAATCGTTGGGTCTTGAAAATATCTTCTTTATAAGTTCTGGTTCCGTTATGTAGATCCGTGGGATTGGCCAAACCACATAAACGACCTTTTCCTGTCAAACAAGTATTATTTTCAAGATCCAAAAAGGCAAAAAAACACTTGAGATTTCTTGGGTTCAATACTAAAAAAAATTACCATATTTTGTGATTACATGATGATCAACAAGGAAGACAATGTGAAAAGATATCTTGGGATATTGCAATATGCTTTGGTTTAGTTTCTTTCATCATTGTTGCAAGGTCTTTAAGGTCACCGATCAATAACTTGTTGAATTACCTTGATACCCTTGCTCTCTTAACACTTCTCTAGTTTCTTTGGCTTCAACCATGCCCAAATTAGTACTTTCCATCCCCACCTCCCTACTAAAGCTATAACAATGGCGATCACCACTATTACAACCATTTTTTTCAAGATAAAAAGAGGGTTATGGCTAAGGTTGACCTTTATAAATAACATTGTCTTTGTATGTAACGATGCCGTCAGTAGCAAAGGTTGAACTTGATAACACATCATCCTGTAGAAAGTGAAGTTTAATTGATGTGTTTGCTTAAATTTTGTAAGATGTTCAATTTTTATTTGGGTATCTCTAGTTTTTATCTCTTT
>JAUTDX010005743.1:0-32470 GCA_030844895.1 Ambrosia x helenae
TTTTATGGTTTAAAAGAGAACCCATGGTTTAAACGTAGGAGAAGTTATTGAAGTAAGACCTTTAGCGTAACTTAAGAATAAGTTGAAAGTAAAACAACATAATATAAAATAGATCATGTCACACCACGCCAATGGCGGAAACACGTGGCGCGACGGGTTCAATGGTATAAAGTCAAGATTAACGCAAACTACAAGTAATTAATCAAAATGGATCATTTATTGATACGTCGATACCAAGTTTAAAGTTTACATGTTCAAAAACCAAATTTGTTTTAATACATCAAGGAGGTTTCCAAAATATATCCCAATACTTGGGAAATAATAACGAAACCCTCCCAAATTATTCGACGTAAAAGCATGAGATCCCCCGACCAACTAGCCATGCCATCCTCCATCCTTCAATTACCTGAAAGATATGTTTAAAAATCGTCAATATATAAATATTGGTGAGTTCACAGGTTTTAGTTTCCAAACTTTACTTTTTGGGAAATACCATGTTATGACTATTATAGGAGTTGCAAATTCCTATAATCTACTTGAGCCCATAACCAAACCAAGACTAATAATAATGCCTCGCTCCAAGTCGTTTTCTCGGTATCCAACGACTTAATTTCAGAATATGTGCACCCCTGGCATAAGCCGATGCATAATCGACGCTTCGATTAGGGGTGGGCCTTGTCAGGCACCAATAGTACTATCCAAATATTCCTTCGGTTTCATTTCCCTGAATTAATGGTTATAGAAGAGAGGACTCAACCCCGAGTGGCGATCACAACTCAAGTAATTATCCCGTCACACATTTTCCCTAACATATCTTTCCCCCGAAAAACATAAAACAGTTTAAAATGGGGTCGTGAAACTCACCTCAGTCAAGTGCACGGGCCTGAGTAGAGAATAGTATGCTCGAGGTCAACACCTACAAACGTCCTAGACGTATAAGCCACTAAACCTATAGTGCATGTGCTTCGGCAAGTTGTACACCCAACTCCCAAACCACGAACTAATCCAATTCCCCGTTTAATTAAACGTGTATCCTAGGTCCGTTGGTGATAGATTACCCCCTTTTTACAAGTTACTTATATTTTCATGAATATTTCTTTAACTTGTATAATATTATCCTCGACTCAACTTCACTTAACGTATAATTATTTTCCCATTAAACAATTATACTTAAGATCGTGTCGTTCGATATAATATTTTTACCACTCGACACGACTCACTTTACCGTATATTTATTTTCCCATTTAAATAAATATACTAGGATCTTGCCATTCGATAATATACTTTTAACGCTCGACACGACTCATTTTACCGCATATTTATTTTCCCATTCAAATAAATATACTAAGGTTTTGTCGTTCGATGATATTTATATATATATATATATATATATATTGTTTTCTTCGCTCGACTTGACTCACCACACCGTACATTTACTTTCCATTAAGTAAATATACTAAGATTTCGTCGAGTCGAATATATATATATATATATATAGGGGAAGGTTTAAATAAAAACCCACTCAAAACGAAGAAACCCGGTAAACCAAATATCAACCATTGATCAATCTAGATCAATGGTCCACATTTAATTGATGCTTTTTCATTTAAATTAATAGACTAGATGACAAAAAAGGGCAAAAGGGTCAAATGCCATTTTTCTGAAAAAGCAGATATGACAAGTGGACCCCACACATGTCACATCATCTCTCTCATACTTTTGTGACCATGGTCCTAAATCTGCCAGATGCCCGTGTTACATATGTAACGGGTGTTGTGTTACGTAGGTTAAAACTGAGTTGCCAGTTTATATTATTTAAAAAATGCTGATTTATTATTTTTTTATTAGACCATATTTTTTTCGTTTTATTGTACCAGCACCAGAATTGTTGCATACGTAACGAGAAATGATATGGTTATATGCCTTTTGTTACTTACAAAAGTGCTAAAAACAAACAAAATGGTTGTTTATAAGTGTATCAACAACATAATATTGTTCATCTGCCTACAACATACTACTGAAGAAAATATATTACACTAAAACTGTATCAACAACAAAACATATAATTAAAGATTCATACCCCCCCCCACCCTTCCTGCATGCAATAACCCCGACATCCAGCGCTGCAACCAACAGTAACTGACGGCATCCGATAACCATACTTTGCATAAAAAGCCCACTGTGCCTCAGTATAACCTATACCCTCCCATTCAGCCCTAATCCGCCGACCTTCTGGATAGTGTGAACGGCCACACGGGTTTGTTAAGTTTGGGTTCATATGGTTCTTCATATTCAGCCCCTGGGTCTGATTCGTAACCAACCGCCCATTCAGGTGTGTGCTTTACATCATACACGTCATCCTCCGGTGTCATATAGTCTTCTGGTGGCGGATATTCTTCAGGGAAGACATAATCATAGGCCGCATTCCAATCGAAATCTTCATCACTTTCAAAACCACCGTCCGCCTGGACTACGGGGATAACCGGTGGGGCTGGTTCAGGGGCTAATTGCGGGATGTCCGGGGCAACGGGGGCAGCGGGTTCATGATCGGCTCCAACAGGAGGGATGTCCAGTCCAACCGGTGGGGCTGGTTCAGGGACAAATGCAATGTCCGGTTCATTTTGAGGTGGCTCGTGTACAATTGGGATGACATGGTGACGCTCCTCAAAAACCTCCGAAGGCGGAGTGGTGGGGTTGGAATTCATGGTTTGACTAAAAACAGGACCTGTAACATATGTTATAGCAGAGTAAGTGTTGACATTGGAAAATATGAAACAGGGGGAAAAAACTATTCTCTGTTAAAAACATATAGGTAACAGAAAAAAACTCATACATGCAAAAACCAAAAAAAAAAAATCTATAACGAAAGGTGCAAAAAAGAGGAGTGTTACATGTGTAACATGGTTTATACCAACTTAGTTCTGTTGTTACATACATTCCACACATTATAATACTCATACAACCATGCACATACTGGTAAAAAAACAAATCACCAATTTTGATTAAAAATGTTGCATAGGTTAAGGCACATTAAAAATCACCAAATGTTATTAAAAAAAACATATTAGTAACAATAACACATAAACCTACGTGTTAACGTATGCTACTTACGTGAAAAGTTGATTAGTTGTGGTGTTACGTACGAAACATATCCAAACATACATTTTCAAAACCATCACAAAAAACTTCTTATTACCAAACACTAATTCGCTCAAATTCAAACTCTAACCACTAATTGTTTACTAAACCCTTTAAAAATTCTGCTATAAAAATGTTTTATGTTGTTACATACGCAACATAGAACAGAGGAAAGTTCAAAATTTCAGGTCAACAAAAAAAATTTAAAAAAACCCTATTACTTCAAAACGATAAAAAGCCCAGTATCTCAACAAAACCATCACAAAAAACTTCTTATTATCAAATTCAAACTCTAACCACTAATTGTTTTCTAAACCCTTTAAAAATTCTGTTATAAAAATGTTTTCTGCTGTTACATACGCAACATAGAACAGAGGAAGTTCAAAATTTCAAGTCAACAAAAAAATTTAAAAAAACCCTATTACTTCAAAACGATAAAAAAGCCCAGTATCTCAACAAAATACCCTTAGACCCAAAAACTGTCTAATATTTTTAACCCATCCCAACATTTTAAATGACCTAACTTTTTTTAGGATTACCAAAACAAACTACTTTTTCTAATAATAAAACATCTAATTTGAACATAATCAAATGTTGTTACTAAACAATTTATTTTTAAAACAAACTAATTTTTAAAACAATCAAATGTTGGTTTTATTAGTTAAAGAAAAAATCCGATATACATTGTGCTTCCAAAAATCCTTTTCTGTTTTATTTAATTTCGTGCTTCCAAAATCCCACGAGCCCATTAACCGACCACTTCCCACTTCTGTTGCCCCACATATCCCTAATAATCTCCCACTGCTCATATTTAAAAATACAAAAAAAAACCTCAGGAGAGAGAGACTTGGAGAAGAAAGAACCTCTGTTTTGGGCTTGGTAGAACAGAGACTTGATGGAATCTTCTTTGTCTGCTACAAACCCTCTAAAACGATGGAATCTTCTTTTGGGACGACAGATGGTGGCTGATTGTTGTTAACAGTGACGGCAGGTGATGAACAGGGGCGAGGGGTGGAAACAGGGGTGGAAAACAGGGACGACGACGGTGATGAACAGGGACGGTGGTGGCTGTTGTCTATGGTGGTGGTGGCAGATCGGTATGGTGGTGGTAGTGATTAATATGTAAGAGAGAGAGTGTATGTATGTGTTTATATAGGTGGGAGAAAAAGAAATTCAAATTGAATCAATGAGAGGGAAATGTCAAAAGACAAAAATAACCTTTAAGAATTAAAATAATAGATTCTTTAATGGCCTATGTGGATTAATATTGTCCACTCATTAGGTTTCCATTAGTTTTTTTCATTTTAGAGGGTTTTGTGTGTATACTTAGCCTATATATATATATATTTTCTTTTTCTTTGTTAAGTCCATACACTTGTTTAACGTTCAATCGTTAGATTATTCACGTTATTTTTCTCCACGAATATTTTCCAACACTTAGGAAAGTGTTATGTAATTTTTCACCCAAGTTATATATATTTTAACTCTTTAAAATATATTTTTACTCATCTTGACGTAACGATATTTTTCTCGTTCGTTCGTTTTTACGTCTTCGTTCGTTAACACGTCCAAGTCCGATTACTTAACTTATATACATATATATAGTTAATTTTTCCCAAGTTTTCCCAATATGTGTTTTCTAGAAAATATTGTTCAACTTTCTAATTTTCTACACATATTACTTGGAAGTTTTGTAAATACTTTTGTATTTTTAATACAAAACTTGGTAACTTATATATAAAAAATGCTCCAACACTTTTATATTCCCATTTATATAAAAGTGTTCATTTTTATATAAGTTCTCCCAAGTTTTTAATTTATTTAACATTTTTATAAAAACCTTTGTTTTTATACCTATCCATATGTTAGAAAAGTCCATATTTTTATAAAACTCTATTTTATAAAAATACACTTTTATACAAAATACATGTGTATGATTACTAGTGTTTACCAAATCTACCTTGGAAAATTATTATCTATACTTTTGACTCTAAACTTTCCATAGTTGTATTTTTATACTCAAGTTTCTAAAAATATCAATTTTAGTCCCTCAACTTTTAAAGTTACAAATATAGTCCTTTAACTTATAAAAGTTGCATTTTTCCATTCTATCTTTCAAGATTAGCATTTTCCTACTAACTAGCAGACTTTAATGGATCATTTTTGCAATGTTAGATTATTTTCACATTTCAACACTTTTAATATTCTCATATCATCTTATTAAGGCTACTAATAAGTGTCATTTGTGTATTTTGTCCAATCATGTCCAAATTACATATTTCAAGTTAGTAGACTTTGAAGATGCAATTTTCACAATACTTATTTTCTAGCAAAAATAACATTATAACAAGTCTTATATCTTTATGTTAAGATGAGTAAAAACCATTTTTAAGTTCATTCAAGTTCTATTAACAAGTTATATTTAAATCACCATTTTCTTCAAGTCTTTATCAACTTTATAAAACTACAAAAATAACATACACAACCATCACCAATTTCGGCCCATAACATACACTCTTAACACCATTTTAGTCTTTAAAATCATATGTTTTATCATGAAAAGCTTAATCAAGTTAACCCCTTGTACAACTTGCTTCAAGCTAATAAACATGAACTTTTAAAGACAAAAACAAGATCAAGAATACTTACAACTAGCACAAGGCTAGGGAAGCTTTCAATGCTTGATTTTGATGTAGTTTAGTGTGTTCTTCCTTTGTGGTTAAGCTCCTAGCTTGAAACACACAATGGGGGTTTGGATGATGGATATTTTGTGAGTAAATTGAAGAGTTTAAACTTGAAGAAAAATGTGTGGGTGTGCCTTGGAACCTCACGGCATCAAGGAAAGAAAAAGAAGAGTTTTGTGATCAAGTGTCAAGCTTGTATCCTCTTATAGATATTATCCGATCTTCCAAGATTTAATCAAGATTGCAAAGATCCTTTACTAGATTTTTATTTCTTATAATAAGAAGGTATGTGTACTAGTGGATTTTAGGTGATCTAGATGGATTGTGTTGTGAGTGTTTGGCCGTGAGTTTCAAAAGCCAAAGAAAGGATTTGTAGTAATCTAAAAGGACATGCAATCTTTCCATAGTATCCATACCATACATCCCATAATCTTTAATAGATCCTTAGTACAAAAAAAGGAGATTGGAGGTATGGATGGGAGGGTGGCCGGTTCTTGAGGTCATGGGGTGGGGTCCACAACACAAAATATTTGCTAGTTATAAGTTAAGTTTAATCTTTTAACGTTCGGGCGCCGTTCGGTATTTTTCGGATTTTAATCGCGTGTTATTCGGATATTAAAAGTGCCCCTAATAACCCTTAAACATAGCCTAGTTTAAGTGTTGATTGGTTATTTAGGCTCTTGTCGGGTGAAATTATGAGTTATACGCGTACCGGGTGCGGTACGCGCACTTTATTCGTTACCTGAGATTTGTATGTAAAGTTTTCACTTATGGTTTTGGAGTTCCAAAACACATTATATTATGTGAAAATACCCCTTTATTTTATATCCTGGGTGTCCGGGATCCTTTTCGTTTATTTAATTTTTACCGGGTAATCACCAACGTCCATACCGGATAAGTTTATTCGCACATGATCATATCACATTTTACCATTAAACGTGTGCATTCCTATGCATCATATGGGAATTTACTATTCTCTAAAGCATCAGTTAAACAATTAACACGTATTTGCACTTAATTACGTTAATTATACATTAGTTAATTAATTAATTAGTACGGATTTACCTTATTTTTGCCGGTTGTTACAGATCAAAACTTGGATCATTCCTATTTAGTGAGAAACTCAATGGAAACTATAACTATTAAAAGGGCTGAACTTGCTAGTGGTTTAGGAGGCATACTTTAGCCTATGAGTGAACACTCATACCAAGAAATTCTTAAGTACGCATATGGGTCCCTTGGTTGATTGAGATTTATACAAAATGTCAATCCTTAGACAGGAAACTCAGAATACAGGTGTTCACCCTTTCAGGTAATAGAGTTTAAAACTTTGAAGAAAGTTGCAAATCAAAATGAATGGAACTAGCAAGCAAGGTAAAAGAAATCACTCCTAGCTTGGCGATGAAGTTCCCACAAGAATGGATATGAATGAAACTAACCATCAAGATAAAGGATTTCACTCCTAGCTTGGTGGTGGTGTTTCTTGTGAAAAGACGAGTCTTCTTCTTCATGATAGGTGCATTACAGTTCCACAAAAAGATGATGTAAATATCGATAAAGAATATGTAGAAAGGCAGGAAGAGGAAGAACAAAATATTTAAGGAAAAGATTTGGTAAAGCAAGTAACATGCAAAGCACAAGTTAATCATAAATGGACACACTTAGTTATGTCTAGGTCGTGTGAACTAATAACTTAATTTCCTATAACCAAGGCTCTGACATCAATCTATCACTCCCCAACCGATGGTGGAAACATCAAGGTGCAACGTGATGATTGTTCAAAAGCTCAAGGTACTAAATTAAAATATTATTAATCAACCGGATTGCATTTGTCTTACAATACGAGGAAAAGAAACACATTGTTCAAATAAATGAGACATCAATACATAAATCTTAATTTAATAAGCTAGGTTTAAGAGCCCTAAGTAATCAAGCCTTAGCAATGTCATCTCAAGCATTTCCTGCAAACATGTGTAAAATAAAGGTCAACAAAATAAATTGTTGACGAGCATACAAGTTTGATATATATGTATATATGTAGCATACGATCGAAAAGTATAATCCACATGTCAAAGTACAACTATGAGGGTTATATAACGAACGTTGCATACAAATGGAAAACTCAAACCTAATGTGACCGATCACCCCCAAGTTTTTGCATCTTTTATTTAAGTTAAAGTTAAAAGTCACATATTTCATTTAGCTTAATGAGTAACATGTGTATGTGTGTAGTGGTGAATGCAATGTGTTCGAAGGGTGGGCGGATGCAATCAACCATACATTTCAAGTCGCCAAGTTAATAACATTATAATCATTGGATGGGTCTTTGACACATATGGTTTGATAAGTAGATTGCACAAGTTATTATTAACCGTGTAATATTAAAATTACGTTGTAACAACATTTTATTGACATAAAAGTTTGGTTATAATATTATAATTTGTCAACTTCTTCGATGACCGTACTTTGTTATTTTATCATGGAATATTGGATTTTAATACTCCCAACTTTCAGAGTTTGGCCGGTAGTACTCCCAACTACAGAAATGTTTGCTAGCACTCCCAACTTTTAAGGCATTTTTTCACTGGCACTCCCAAACTAACCCAGTTAGTTTGTTCAGTTAGTTTGCTGACGTGGCATGCTGACATGGCCATTATTGCTGACGTGGCATGCTGTGGAAGATGATGTGTCATCTTATGTGTCATCCACGTCAGCATGGCACGTCAGCAAACTAACTAAACAAACTACCTAGGTTAGTTTGGGAGTGCCAGTGAAAAATAACTTAAAAGTTGGGAGTGCTGGCAAACATTTCTGTAGTTGGGAGTATTGCTGGCCAAACTTTAAAAGTTGGGAGTATTAAAATCCAATAAACCTTTTATCATGAATTTGTGATTTATCATTTATATGATTTAAATATAAAAGGGGTATTGCATTTAAATAATCTAAAGTTTGGGCTATTGGCCAATAATAATCCGAACTTTAAAGTTAGACCAGGATAATCTTAGGTGAACATGTGGGTGTCAAAAATGAACCTCCGTTAACTCTAAACTAACTGAGTTAGTTCAAGATGACATGCCGGCTAAGATATCATGTTGACGTGGACCAGATGCTGACGTGGCATGCCACCTCAGCTGCCACGTCAGCATCTGGTCCATGTCATCATGACACCCCCAGCTGCCACGCCAGCATCTGGTCCACGTCATCATGACACCTCAGCTGCCACGTCAGCATCTGATCCACGTCATCATGACACCTCAGCTACCACCAGAGGCGTCCCTAAGAATTTACATGCCCTATCCGAGCCTTTAAAAAATATGCCCCATTAGTCTTTAATAAATTAAATAATTTAACTGAATGTTATTTATGATCAATAGTATAGCAATAAACGTAACAATTGCAAAATAATAGTATTAGAATGAGTGAAATTACATATCGTAATAGACTGGTATCTAACCGACGATTCGTTAAGCTCTCCTGGTATTCTTGCTAGCAAATTGGTGGATCAACTCTTCGCAGTTTACACAATCTATGTTTTCGTTCTTGATAGCTATCATCGCTAACCCGTTAAGTCTTTTTTTGGGACATTGTGGATCGTAAGTATGATTTCAACAACTTTAACTTTGAAAAATTCATTTCTACGGATTCCATCATGACTGGAATGGCCAATAACATTCTATATGCAATGCAACGGTCAATAACATTCTATACGCAATGCAAGAAGCGTCGTTTTTTTATTTAGTAGGTTAAATTGGTATTGTGCTTATAAATGTTATAGGCATTGAGTTGATAATAATTAAGTTTTAAATTGATTATTGTTGGGCCCAACGTTTAAGTGTTAAATGAGTTTTCTATTTTAAAAATACACACTCACACACATATATATATATAGGAATTTTATAAAAGAAATTGTGCCCCCCGATAAAAATGGACCCGAGCTGAATGGCCTCCCCGACTTGGGCCATAGCCGCCCCTGGCTGCCACGTCAGCATTTGGTCCACGTCAGCATGACACCTCAGCTGTAATGTCATTTGAACTAACTCAGTTAGTTCAGAGTTAACGCGGGTTCATTTTTGACACCCACATGTTCACTTTGGATTATCCTGGTCTAACGTTAAAGTTCCGATTATTATTGGCCAATGGCCCAAACTTTAGATTATTTAAATTCAATACCCCAATATAAAATGTTGATTGTTCTTTATAGTTTTTCTTCGTATCTATCTATACATAAAATAAACCAAAGCCATTTTAATGACGTGACACTCAAAGAGGGCATTCTCCCCCATTGAGTGTGCCATGTGTCATCCCATGTGCAAGGCTTTATTTTAGGAAAATAATAATTTAAAAACAAAATTAGATTTTTCTCTCTAATGTTTCTTCCCATAACTTTTAAACGTTAATATCTTTATATACGAGATTTTTTAAATAAAAAAATTATACCAAATTAACGAGCGTTTTATTATCTTTCCAACGAGTACCATAGTGCTATATAAAAAACGGAGAAAAAACGACTATTTTTTGTGTGATTTTGTTCATACAGGAAAAAAACACAAAGTGTTCAGGTTATTCATTAATCATGTATAGACAAGTCATTTGTTATGTTCAAACCAGTAAATATTAATTTTATTTACAACACGTGTTAGCATTAGAGTTGTACATTGTTTTAGGTTAGGTTTTAATATTAGAGTTATACATTGTTTAAGGTTATGCACTAACATTGGAGATACATTGTTAATTGTTTTAGGTTAAGTGCTACCCGAAGCTTTCCTGCATGTAACTGTAAGACGCATCATTCTATTTCATATGTAAAATTCATATGTCATATTAAATTTCTCAACCCCGGGACGTTCCTGGGGTATAATCTAGTATATAATAATTTGAGTTGTTAATTATGTGATTAAGTTTGTATTGTAGCCGGTAAGTATATATCCATGAATTTTAGCAGGCTGGTAATTAATGATATTGGCATTTAGTATAGTGGCCCATACTATGGGAAGTGTCAACATCTAAAGAGAAGGGCAATTTGGAGCTAGAGGGGGTGAAAAAAACGATTGGTGAAGGATATGTGTGCAAAGATCAATACAAAGACTTGTGGAGTCATTTTCATATGGAGTTGTCACTTTTGGTTGTATTTGCATGCATGCATGCTACAAAGTTCTATTATTTTGTTTTCCGAAGTAGCCACCAAAAATGTTAAATGTGGCTTGCACTTATAAGCGTATTCTGTGATAATGTTTTCAGTTATATACATACATACAGAACTACAGAAGGGGTGTGAGGTTAAATACATAACCATGGGCATAGGCAAATGGTAAGGTACGGGTTCGGCCGAACCCTTAGCAAAATTTGTTTATGGAATTATATATACGTGTATTTTCACATCACACCTGTATAAATTTTGACATAGAACTTATAGAAATATTTACACTGAACCCTTAGAAATTTTTGACACCAAACCCTTGGAAAACATGACACCGAATCTTTGAAAATCAGACAACGAACCTTAACCCACATTTCAATTAAAAAAGAATAATTTGTGAAGCCCGCATTTTATTAAAAAACTCATTAACTCATTTAGCTCACATTCAATTAAAAAAATAACCTAGTAAGGCTTAGGACCACCACATAAGCTCATAAACAATTTACATCGGATTCAAAAAAAAAATACGTAATGAATTCTATGATTCACGTTTAATATGGATTGGGGTTGGTCGCTTGAGCGGACTCGTCCGGTTGGATGAGGTGGGGACCACACTCTCACATGCATGTTATTATATTATGTAAAAGTTAGGTGTAATGTGGATGTTTGGATCGGTTTAATGTTGAAGGAAAAATGAATTTTAATTAATAGCCTTGGTTTAAAATGATATGACATGATGATTTGTCAAGTCTTAATTTTTAGACCAATCCAACCTCATGGACGCTTTCGTGTCCTCATTATTCAAAACAAACGTATCCAACACTCTTAGGGGGGAAGGGGTGCTCATAGTTTTTACTTTTCACTTTACTGATTTACACCAATCCTGCATTGCCACATTACTTCACTGATTTACTTCACTGAAACATTTTTTTGGAGGCAACACTTAACTGATTCACTTCACTGAAATCTTTACTTTTTAGTTTTTTTTTTAATTACCGTTTAAAAAATAACCGTTTGATTAAAAAGAACCATTTGTAAAACTAAAAAAATGCAGGTAGTGCAATAACAACTTGTCTGTCCATTTTAGAGATGAAAATTGAACTTTGAATGCATGAATGTATTGCAATATTGGGTTATTTAAATCAGCTGAACAATTAAGTCTCCAATATTCTAGAAATCTACCCACTGACCCAATAAATGTACTTCGTTGAATGCAACTACTACACAAGAGTGAAACTGTCAGAATAAGAGTCTAATACATTGTCCTGTGCCAAAATGGCCCCTGATGTTTGGTCCAAAATGCTACATTAGATACAAAGGTCAAATTATTGAAAGAATAAACTGCCAAAATGGTCATAATACCATACTAAAAAAACAAAACAAAGCACTCAAAACACATTAAACTGCCAAAATAAACATAAAACCATACCAAAGTGACCAGTCATAATACATACCAAGACCATGTCATAGTTATCAAATACATACCATAACACCATACCATATCAGCCAAACTAGAAACAACCAAAATGACTAGTTTAAATACATAAAGTGGCATAACTAAACTGAAAACTACATAACTTGCAAACACCCAGTTGTTGAACCAGCAGCTTGTGAATCCCCAGCTTGTGAACCAGCAGCTTTTGAGCAAGTCCTTTTGTTATGTCCCCTTTGATTGCAAATCTTGCATGTGACATTTGTACCCTTGGCATTTTGGTACCTTTTTTCAATAGCTTTTGACAACTGTCTAACCTCTTCCTGTTCAGTAACAGGCTTTCTTCTCTTCTTTTGGGTCTTCCAACAGGCTTGTGGTCATTAGGAGCTATTAGGGTGGTGGGACAGTGAAATGATTCCCACATGTCACTTCCATTTAGTGGTTCAATGGTATGGGCATACACCTTCTTCCATGTATTAACCCAGTAAGCTGTGTGAACATATTTCACAGGAATTTCATCATCCAAGCCATGCAGTGCCATATTCCATATACAAGCTACAGCATGCCTGCATGGCATGCCAGTCAAGTTCCACCTCCTACAAGCACAACTCCTTTCTGTGATGTTAACAGCCCTACAAGCATAACTCCTCTATGCCTTGTGGGGCTGCTTGGGTTAGGTTCACTCTTAACATCAATCTTAACATCAATCTTAACAGTAGTACTTGGGTTAGATCTCATCAACTCAGCACCATAATCCCTTAGCTGTGCATATTGGGCATTATAATCACCATTAAGCTTAGCAAGGGCCTTTGCCTTAGCCCTAAATATCTGATTACCTGTTACTTGAACTTGGTATTTGTTCTGCATGATTTCTTGGAGTGCCCCTATCTTAATTTCAGGATTTGTTTTAACAATATGCTCAATCTTTCTTGCAAGCCAACTAACCGTGCATAAATTTCACATCCCGTGTTTGAATACATTCATGTTTTTTGTGAAGTGTCACAACAGACCATGTCCCATGTTTTTTCAGATTTGACACATGCAAAACCCAAGGACATGTGGGTTTTATCTTCTTTTTAGAAGTTTGCCCCTCCTTTTCGCCATCTTTTTCCTCCACTTGCCCCTTTTTTTAGAAGTCTAGGTCCCATCATCTTTACCCTTTTTTACTCCACTTGACCTACCCTTTCTCTGAGTTGAAATTGCCACATTATCATTCTGATTTGATGAAGTTCCAAACTTACCACTCACCTGTCCTTGTCTCACATGCTTTATCGTATTCGGATTTACTCCAAGACAAACAACCCTAAGCCCCTTGATTCATTTCTCACTATATGCAGCTGCCTCCTAGACTTTACTGCATATTCCTTCACAATATTCTTAATCACTTTTTTACCAGGAAAACATTGTCCAAGAGACAATGGGCAATCTGGAGTCCCTTCTGCACCATATGCTTTTCTAATCTCTGTTTTTTTCTACAGTCCCTAACAGCTCTTTGCAAAGTGGTGTTGTCTTCATCATCACTTAAACTGTCAAAATTATCTAAGTCTACGTCAATGTCTTCCTTAAGTGGGTTAACTTTTTCATCATCACTAGCATTAAATTCAACAACAGCCTTATATTCATCCATGTTAACATCAATATCATCATCTGCATTCTCCTCATCAACTATGTAGTCCTTATCCTCCCCATCACTATCCTCATGACTACCATCATCACTACCCTCATCACCAGGCCTATAATCACCATCATCTGGATCAGGGTTTACATGAGTACCCTGCTTCACCTTGTGCTTCTTAATGGCCACAACTCTTTTCCCACGTTCTGCAAGTATATAAGAACCATCACTATCATCACTACTACTACTACCATCATCACCACCACTATCACTATCCTCATCCCTACCATCATCAGTGCCACCATCATCATCTTCCTGATAAAATTTTGCCTCTGTTATCACACCTGTATCAGTAGGATCGGCTTGGGTTATGACACCTACATCACTATGATCAGGCTGTGTTGGATTACTTAAACTGGAAAAGGTTACAATATGTTGAACATAAATTTCTATCATCATATTATTTCCAGCAATTGTCAGCATTCTATTATAATCAGATTGAGTGTTCAATGGTCTTAACCCAAAATCTAAATCCTCACCTGGTACTTGATAATAATACCCAAAATTGGAAACTTCCTCTTCTGAATACCCAATTTCTAAGATCATATCATTAAGCATTTCCGAAACATTACCATCCACATAGTCAATATATGTCACTTTACCTCCTTCATATGCACTATCTCGAAAATCAGTAAGCTCACCCCCATAATGCAACTCCCCTGAAAAAAGATTATGATTGTTACCTGAAAAAAAAAATTTATTGATGATGTCGAGGTGATGAAGACGACGAAGATGAAACAATGTCAAATACTTACTGTATTCGAGGTGAGGATTGAAAGCATCATCCTTGTCTCAAAACTTCCACATTGAATAATCGAACTTGGAACAAAGTCAAATGTTGTCGAGGTGAAGACGAAGACGAAGATCACAATTAGGGTTTTTTACTAGGGTCTGTAATGAGTGAAAGGGGTAAACGAAGGAGTAAATATGTGTTTGAATGTGTTTTTTAACGTTAAGAGATAAAATGACCAAATTACCCCTGAACTTATTAATTGAGTTAAAAAAAATGTCTAAAATGGCACCTAAATGAAAAGTCACGGTTACCAGTAATAAAATCAAGTTTAGTGCCTAAACAATCATTTTTTGGCTAACTTCAGGAACCAAAATGGCTGTTTACTCTTAAGAAAACAATTTTATGATATATAAAAATTTAAATTTAAATAAATTAATAAAAGAATACAAAAAAAAAAAAAAATCTTAAGGTTAAAAAAATAAATAAAGATTGACTTGATTGTTCGTATAACAAAACCTCCTTTTCATTAGGATTTGATCTCGTTTTCAAGAACATAAACATCCATAAATTTATAGAATCTTTGCTTCTTCTTCTTATTCTACTCCTTTGTCCTCTTGTCTTCCCATTCACAGAAAAAAAAAAAAAAAAAAAACCCTCAAATATTTCTTCACTCTTCTTTTTCGACCCATATCAGGTATATATTATTACGATCCAATATCTGTTTGATCTACTAAATTTTACTCTTTTATCACTTAAATTAAATCATTAACTCCAATCTTGGTTACCCTAATTGGACATTTAATTGTTTGTTTCCTAAAAAGGCATTTTCTTGTTAAGTGATGGATCTGCTTGTTTGATTGAATTGTTCAAGAAATCTGTGTATTGTTTGATTTTGCTGATTTGGGTTTGTTTTGTTTTTGTTTTGCTGATTAGGGTTTGTTTTAAAAATTTTATCTTGGGTTGTGTTTGGCTGGATATGATTTTAGATGTATGTGGTTGTTTGTGTGTTTTTTTTTAAGATATATGTGATATTTTATTTATGGGGTTGGATATGTTAGTGTTCATTGTTAAATAGTTATTATTATACATGCTTCTGTAGTAATATTATTTGAATACCAATGTCGAATGTGTTGTACAGATGGCATCGCAGGCGGCAAGTCCTGCTGCTGTTCTTCCGAGTGCTCAAATTGTTGGCAATGCATTTGTGGAGCAGTACTACCATATTCTTCATCAGTCTCCTGAACTAGTTCATAAGTTTTATCATGATTCGAGCATCTTAAGCAGGCCGGATACAAACGGCCTGATGAGTTCTGTAACAACCATGCAAGTGAGTTTCTTTTGCTGTTCTTTGTTTGTCATAATAAGGATTATTAAACTGTCAGGTTATGTTTCGATCTTTCTCACATGTTGGAGGCATGCTTGTGTCTTTTTTTTATGCAAGTTAATGGCAATTTCTCCCTACTTGTTGGACCCTTTATTGGCATATTATGTCATATTGTCATTATTTTCATATTAGAGTCAAACGCCTTCTTAGGCAATTAGCAGGTGACTAAAACTTGGTTTGTATTATAATTAAGTGAAAAACATGTAAACAAGTGCCCATTCGCCCCTCTAATTACCCACCTTGATATACCCTCTTGGTTCAACATAGCCTCACTAGAGGCTTAAATTCCGTCTTTAGTCCTTTTACTAAGTTCAATAGTTTATCACTTTAGCCATAATTGTTATTCCCCCGATATATACTCACCCAAAACTAGAGCTCCTTATGGTACTTTTCATAACATGTCGTCTCACCCAAAACGCGCGCCTCAGGTACTTGTCCAAGTTCTCCTTGAAACTCTCTGTAGGTTGTTGATAACTATGCTCGCAACCGACCGAAACCACTTTGGCACCTTTCCTTTCAAACATATACCGGCAAACTTGCCTTTTAAACAAGCGACAACAGCCACCTTTAGGCCCCCGTCCTCCTTGGGTCAACCTACGGGCGGGCAGTAGAGTTGTGAATACAGCAGCGTAATTGATGTTTTAAAGTATAAATAAAACTCCCTTGCAATTATAAACACTAATGTAAGATTAGTATTTTTGACCTGGGCCATTACCCTTTTGACTCAACCATGTATGCCTTGTGTTCATTATTTATGTATAAAAGAATACGAGCTGCCGTTGTTCTTGTGTGTTCTGTCTTTCTGATATCATCTGTCCCATACATGATTGTTGTTTTGTGCACGATTTCTCAGCAATAAACACATAACAAGATGATAAACAGTTGACTTATCTTATTTGATTTGTCGTCGCTTCTCCTTGTTTAACTGCCAAAATCACAAAAGTGGTTCTACATACGAATATCAACTCTATCCAAGTTTCCGAAACCATCCTATTTTCTTTAAAAAAAAATCTAGGTTTCTGTGATAACTGAAGAAGAGAAATAATCAGATTTCATGTGCCCTTCGTCTGTGTGATTTACTTTGTTTAATTTGTTTTAATCAATAAACTCGCTACCAATAATAAATATTCTACCATAGTAAATATTTAATTATAAACCCCAAAATTAGGATCTTATAAAAGAGATCGAATAATACAACCAAAGTTTGATTTTTTTTTTCTGCCTAATTTATTAAACCAGGCAATTGATGAGAAGATTCAATCCCTTGATTACAAAAACGTCAAGGCAGAGATTAAAACCGCAGACGCCCAAGATTCGCACCAGGCAGGGGTTATTGTTCTAGTGACCGGATGCCTAACTGGAAAAGACAATGTGAAAAGGAAATTTGCTCAAACATTCTTTCTTGCTCCACAAGAAAAGGATATTTCGTTCAAAATGATGTCTTTAGGTATGTTGAGGAAAGTGCACCATCAGAGACAACTTCGATATCTCTTGAGAATATTGTAGACAGTGCTCCAGCTGATCTGGCAGTACCAAATTCAGGTTTGTTGACTGTGTTCCAAGTACTTGAGTGTGATACTACTATATCTGTAGGTGGCAAATGGACAGGTTGGGTAATAGATCAAAACGGTTGGGATCAAACACATTCATGGCTGAATGTTCTAATCTTGTTGCAGGTAATTAGGGCGTCGGCTTTGGTTACAAAATTATTACTTCAACTATAATCTGATTTTTTGAATAAAAAGGTTTAGGAGGTTTTATGCTTAAAAAAAATACCTTTTGGGCGACTTTCGACCCATATCTTTTCAAGTCATTTTCTGTATTTTTTATTGCATTCGGTTGATCCCTTACAGATAAAACATAGCCTGTTTCCACTCATAAGTTGGTGGGTTAAAACTCTGTCACGTCTATTGATACACTTATGTCCCATGATGACTGTTTATCTAAAATACCATCTGATGTAAACAAGATAAAAGAAATCTCGCAGACCTGAATAGTAGTATCATTTCTTTGATATTCTTATGATTCCAGAGGCGACTCATGTTTCAGACAATACTCCCACATATGATTCCACAACAACCTTGGCAGCTGAGGATCTCAATAACAGGGAAGAAGTTTGTGACCCTGAGGATAACGATGGGTCTGGTCAGGTCTTGAGGAAGAAGTTGCGGACGACCCTGCTCCGGTTCATACACGCCCGAACGAGATGGTTTCCATTCAGGAACCAGATCCTTCTGCAGACGAGAAGAAATCATATGCTTCAATTGTGGGTTTACGCTAATTTTTGAATTCTAGTTGCACTTTTTTCTTTTTCTTCCCTTTCCCACTCCTTCCTTCTTGGTATTAATTCGGTGGATTTCACAGGTAAGGGTAAACAAGATTACGGATCATCTGGTTCGGGTCATGTTCAGACTAGCAGTTTAAAATGGGCCCCTGCTAAGACTGATCAACTAAAATCTAGGACCGCAAAGCCTTCTCCAGAACCAGAAGCACCAGTACCTGTGGTCGTCAATGGTCCTGAAAGCAGCATTAGTGATGATGGTAACTAACATATTTTTTCTATTATTTTACTTTTTTATTACTGTGCATGTGCAGACCATTTATTTGTTGGTTTTTGCTGAAAATTTGAAACCATTAAGTCATTCTTTAGTAAAGGGCTAATTGTATAAGAAGGTAAAGTGGTAAATCAACTTTGGTTACTAGTTAACCAACTTTCAAAAGTTCTGATACGGGTAACCAGACATGGTTTCCCAGTCGAAGTGATGATGTGCAGCTGACGTATCGGTAACTGATCATGTTTTGGTTACCTGAAATTTAAATTTGGACTAATGCAATTTACCCTTTTATAAGCTGGTCAAGACCTCTTTTTTTTTTTTTTTTTGCGCATTATACTAAATTGCTAGTTTAGCATGTGAGTTCCTGAGTATATTCGCCAATGAGATTCTGAGTATCTTGATTTACTGAATTGAAGGTCACTCCATATATATACGGAATTTACCTATGAATGCAACTGTTTGCACAACTTGAGGAAGAATTTAAAAAGTTTGGGCCCATAAAAAGCAACGGAATCCAAGTCAGAAGTAATAAGGTTTGATTTTTATAATTTCATGTGTTTGATCATTTAAAACTTTTATATGGTCTTTGATCATTTTTAAATCTTCTTTTTTTCCCTTATTTCCAGCAGCAGGGATTTTGTTTTGGTTTCGTGGAATTCGTGTCATTGGATTCCATGCATAGTGCTATAAAGGTATGGCCTTGATACTCTGCTATTTTTCTGCTACTCTTTCTTTTTACTAGCGTATTTAGACTTTATTTGCCGTGCGCCTTATCTAGTTTGTGACTGGCTAGACCATTCAAGGGGTCATAAGTCGAGTAGGTTGCCATCCTAGTTTGCGCATGCAATCATGCATGTATACTGACTATACTCTATTGATCATTTTATGATCTATATGTGCTCAAGCTTTTAAATCTCCTACAGGCACCTTCTATCACAATCGGCAATCGTCAGGTGGTGGTTGAAGAAAAGAGGACAACTACCCGAGGTAACTACACTGTTTTATTTTCAACTAGTTAGAAACCCGTGTATTACATGGTTGAATAAAAAACATTAAATAGTTAGCAATGAAGATTTAGGAATTATAAAACGATAATTCGAGAATGATATGATTGGAATTAACCATCTTAAATTAAGAAATAGAATGCGAAGGGTTGAAATAAGAGAAGTCATAAATAGAATCTTGGGCTTACAAAATTGTGACACATGCATAACAGGTAACTCATTTATTAGGTATAAATTTTCTAGAATAATTTAACTCCTTAGTGCCTAATGATGTTTAGTTTTATTTTTCAGTTGGTGGTGGTGGTGGCGGTGGAGGAAGAGGACGGTACCCGTCTGGAAGAGTGGTGGTTTCAGGGGTCGTGGTGGTTACTTCGGCGGGCGAAGCTTTGGCAGAAATGAGTTTAGATACCAGGGCCGAGTTTCCAAACCGTTCAAAGGGTCCCACGGGGCGAAACTCAGAGGTCTATCAACGAGTTGATCAGAATGGCGGTGGCAGATCAACTCATCAACCAAGTAAAGACACTGAACCCCGACAGTAATCACGCCTCTAAATCACAATTTTGACCATGATTTTAGACTTACGGTTTTGTTGATTTTTTGTTACTTGATTATGTATATTCAAGTCAAGTGGCACAAAAGTTTGATCTTTCTTGGACCTTACTAGCAGATTTGTGTTTTGGGATTAATTATTTTGCAGTTTTAGTGTTTGTTTATTTCATTTAGTTATTATGTAATTACTTTCAACATGCGCCTCAAACACCCCTTAGCCTAATTGGTGTGGAGTCGGGAAAACAAGTTGGTGAGCTGACTTGGCCTTCGGTGGGTCGGAGCCCCCCCCCCCCCCCCTGTTTTTTTTTCGGTGACTTCAGTGGAAAACAACCGTTTGCCCATTTTTATTTTTTTTAAAATCAAACTTTATATAATAAAAAAAGGAAGGGGGAATTGAGGGGAACCATTTCCAAATTTGGGGGAGAAAATCGGGGAAACTGAGATGGGCTGATGTGGCACTTGGGGAGTTGGGGAAAGGCAAACCACAACATATAGCCTTAATATATTTATGCAATTTAATTACTGGTAGGGATGTAACAGAGCCGAGCTCGTAAGTTAATTCATAGAAGTTGAGCTTAATGCTCTATCAAAGCTTGAGTTCGACCCGTTTGTTATTTATTAAATATTCTAATTATATTTTCTCTATATAGAAATTATTTTATTGTTTGTATCAATATCTGTCTAGGCTTTACCAAGCTTGATGTATAAGGTTAGCCAAAGCTTGTTCATTGATTGAGCTCCAAGTAAGGATCAAGTTCAAGCTTCGCTTGATTCGAGCAACAAGCCATTTTGACTCGTTCACGAGCGGCTTGACTCGGCTTAAAATATGCAAATTTCAGAATCCAAACTGTATACAACAAGAAAAACATGAAATCACACATATCTGCATCTTCAACTTGACTTCTGCAAATTAGATACAAAATTTGAAGCTGCAAAAGCAGCAGAACACCAACAACAGAAACAAGAGCCACCACCACTTGCAGCCCAATTCCCAAGGGTACTCTTCAGGTACCAAATACACCAAAAAAGGACCCAAACCAATAGGACCAAGCTTAAAGTGAATAGAGCCGACGGTGTTGATGGGTCAGTTGCAGCTGAAAGGCTCCGAGCTCTTCGGCTTTGGATAGCAGCCCAAGTTTTTCTATTGAAGATAATGAAAATCCAGCCTTCTCTGCCGCGGAAAGCAAGCCCGCTTTTCGGCTTTTGTTAGCAGTTTTAGTTTTTCAACATTTGTTAGTAGTTTGATGCTAGATGTGGTTGTTGCTTGCTGCTAATTGCACCCTCATTGTTGCAGCCTGTGTGTTTTGGCAAAGAAGATATTTAGTGTTATGCATTGTTAGATTGTACGGTACAAATGATAATGCGTAACCGACTCGGATAATCTTAAAGATCCATCCTTTTTTCATCTTTTAAAGTACTCACAGTCACAGCATAGATAAAACAGGATTAAAATGTTGGTAAGTTTAAACCAGGTCCAGACGCATACCGCGGGGTTGGGGCTTAACATCTCAGCTTAGCCTAAGTAAGCCTGGCCCATTGGGCCTGACCAGCCCATATCACAATTTTATGCAACAACAGAAAACATTACATCATTGATAGAAGAACAAAAGCTGCAATTAGTTTGTTTAATTATGTGTTGGCAATAATATAGAGTTAGTTTTTGATAAAAACTCATCAGACAAAGTTATTGACCCATTTAAAAATTAAACCCCATTTGGTCATCTGATCTACAAGTGAAGTTATATAGACTAAATGGTTGCAGGAACTTGCTAGGCGCTACCAACTCGGCCCGACTAGGGAGTTGCGAGTACTCGGCCTAGTCGGGCGAGTATCGGGGATCGAATCGGCTATGCAGGGAGTACTCGGAATATTCGGCCAACTCGGCTATACTCGATGACCCACCTGTAGGGAGTATTCGGCGAGTAATCGGTCAACTCGGACGACTTTTGCAACTATGGACTAAACCCAAAGCATCTAAAAGAAAGACTAACCTTCTTGTAGGCAGAAGTGTTTGTGGCAAAAGCAAGAGGCTTATGAGTGGTAGCCATTGACGAAACCAAAGTGAATCCTTCTGCTCCTTTTTATTTTTTTGATGGTATCTCTTCTTATTGTTTGTTTGTTTACTTTTTATATATTTTTAGGGACACCCTTTGATGTTATATGTGTGATGCAGAGAAAGAAGCTACATGGGTCTTGGATTTGGTGTGATTGTTATTGGAGGAATTGCGGAAATAGCCCTTGACCGGGTTGATTTGCGAAAATAGCCCCCTCAGCCGTCTTGGGGAAGACGGGTCCCAGTCCCCGAGGCGTCTCAGACGGTCTCCAAGACGTCTCCCATACAACCAATAATTTACGCCACATAATCATCCCACCCACTCTCTCTCCTCTATCCTCTCTCCTCTCTCTCTCTCTTCATTTCCAAAGACGTCTCGGAACCGTCTTCACTCTCCAAAGACGTCTCGGAACCGTCTTCACTTTCCAAAGACGTCTCGGAACCGTCTTCACTCTCCAAAGACGTCTCGGGAACTGGGAACCGTCTTTCCAAGACGTAGTCTCGGAACCGTCTCCAACAAATCGGCAGCCCTCTTCGGAGTCGGTTCAGAGGTTGTCGGACCACGTGTCAAAAGGTAATTGGTTCGTGGGAGATTTCGTATTAAAGACGGTTGGGAAGCCTCGGGAGGTGCGAGCCGTCTCTCCGAGACGCCTGAGGGGGCTATTTTCGCAAACACTCGGGTCAAGGGCTATTTTCGCAATTTCCTCTTGTTATGGTGTTGTTGACGTGGCAGTCTCTTAATGGCTGTTTGGGAATTAGGTGGTGGTGTACTTTTCTCCACTATCCTGCATATCTATGTCCTGAATACCACGTTTGTCACCAAACACACCCATAGCTGCAACAAACAAAACTTTCAGCGAAACGTTCATGAACAAAGGCCGCGTTCGTTTGTTTATGTTTGTGAAACGTGCGGTAACATGTTTCGTTTAAGTTTGTTAGTTTAATAGAGTTTTTAATTTTTTGTAATTTGCTTTGATATTCTTTTATTTTAAATAAATAATTTATATTAGGTAAATATATGTATGTGAATTCGGACCTTTTCAAAAGTCAACATGACCGTTTGTGTTTGTTTCCGTCCATGAACACTTCATTGTGTTCGGTAGTGTTCATTTGTGTTCATAAAACACTTGTTTGTGTTCATGAATATCCGTTTTTTGTGCTTCTGTGCGTTTCATTAACAAAATTAAACTAGTAAAGTTGGCGCGCCGTGTGTCTTCCATGATGTCACATTCAATGACACGACTGACATTAACGAACACGAGGAGTTTGCAGACGAGTGAAAACATATGAAGTTGAAGAAGAAAATATAACTAGATTGTCGTTATGTACGGATTGGTTAATATTTGATTTCGAAAAGGGATAGCGGCGCAGCTTGTTGCTCGCTTACCCAATATCCAATGTAACTGAATTTTTATGGGAATAAATTTGATAAGTTAATAAAAAATTTTTGACTATTTGCAGTTGATTTACACTTGAAGAACTAAAAACTTTGAAGACAAAGCAAAGGTATTCGTTTTGTGATCAACAATATAATGGTTAGCTAGTTTTTTGTAATTCTGTTTAATTTAAAATAGTTGGCCATTCACGGTTCTTTATGTTTGGATATACAGATTCTGCTTATGATTATCTTACCTATCTAACTAGGGTGTCAATTGTGTCGTATTGGTGGTTGAATTGATGAACCTGAACACGGCCCATATATCTATTCATGTCAAAGATATTAACCGTTAACCCGTACACACTTAAAATCATGTAACTCATTTACCTAAACAAGTCACCCAGGTTGGCGGTCATAATTGGATTGTAATCAAGTTGTAAAACTGGTTACAATTAAATGGGTTAAACGAGTCGTTAATGATTTAACCTTATAATTTCTTCTTTTTTTATTTCAAATTTTGAACGGGTTGGCCAGTAATTAAAACAGGTTAACAGATCACCAAACATGACCCCCATTTTATTAAATAGGGCCATTAGTTCAACCTAACACGACATGTTTATTAAAGGGATTAGAAACATCAACCTAAAAGTTGGAATTGACACCCTATTTCACCTTCCATTAATATCTCATACTCCTCGTTTCATTATAGATGATTGTCTTATTCTTATTGCTTAATATATCATGATCACTTTCAACTAGTTTATCAAACCATATATATTTGTGACTTGTGAGTGTCTGTGCCCCAATATCTCTTAACTCCAAAATAATGGCTCTGATATAACTGGCCCTTTTAGGGACTTGAATATTTCCTAATTGCTCTGGCGCATTTACTGTTATTGCTTCTTTGAACATACTATCTAATAATCCTAACGTGTTACATAAGGCAAAATATTGTATATAATTGTTCGATTTTCCGCAATTTTTTCCATACCTCTGTGTAAATAACCCAATATTGGTTCACAGTCAATACATCTTCACCATCTAGAGTAAAATGAGTCGAAGAACACATGCATTGATGGGTACTCGGTGTAGGTATCAACTTAATGAGCTGAAGTGACTATGCTCTGTACTAACTAGAGCAGTAGTAACTTTCTGATAAGAGTTTGTACCGAGGTTTGTCACTGAAACTGCCAGTGTTATACCCGTCAAATGTTATACTATTTGACGAAGAGTTGCGTCATTTCCATTGTGTTAGTTCCAACCTGTTAAGAATTAAGGATGATATTTAATCTATTTTTTTGTACGTTTGTTAAACATAACTTTCATACGCGTTTGTGGTTTCTTATGACTTATTCATTTCAAGATTTGATTGTCATACCAAATTACATTAATTCAAGTTATATCAGAGAATATGTTGTTGGGATTGGTCCATGGAAAGACATCATGTTTCCTGTAAAAGATATCTAAACACTACCTTCAAACGACTACTGATCTCGTGACCGGAGCGGACACTCATGATCTACAGGTACATCAGTCACAGTTTGACTTTGAGGTCAAACATGTTACTTTCAAAAGTTCAAATAGATGTAGATTTTGTTACTAATTCCTTACAAAAATCTTTTCCCAGCTGTATTATGTTAGTAAGTTCATTATGATCATAGACGTGTTCATGAAATTTTCTTGAAATTTATATAAACTAATGGACTTGACTTTTATTCTGTTGACTTTAGAAAGTCAAATTAAACTTCTGTACTGTAACTTGCAGGTGCACTCATACACATTTCGCAATGAAAACAAGTATTTGCATTTCAACTTCAGTCAAGACTCTTATGTAGAATTTGATTAATGGATAAACACAATGGGAATTGGACTTTTTACTGATTTCCTCGGTAGTCTCCACCGTTACCAAGAAATGGACCTCTTCATCTTCCGATGAGTTCGATGCAGACAAACTATAGTAAATGATTTCTCAAACACCAATCGCGCGGTGGTGAAGTTGATCTTGTTTTTTGTAGTTTCTAGATAAGAAATCATGGATTTTGTGAAATTACTATACTACCCTTGCCGCAACTATTAGCTAGAAGGATATAAATAATTCTTAGCGCAGTGTATATTAGGTTTAAGTGGCAACGAATAAAATTTAAAAAATGACGTGACATGATATAACAGGATTATGCATTATGGATAGTCTTACAAGCTCGGTTTATTTATAACATCTATATTCCTAGATCATTTTCACTCATAAGAGTTTACATAACAAACATTTAAAACACCAGATTAACGCGCTAGTCGATTCTAAGTAATACATTTTGGGCTTCCATGATGTCCTAGTTATCAAATTCTTGAACATTAGCGAAAAAATATTCTTATGCCTTGGATAATACGGTCGAGCCATTGACCAAGTATTACACCTCCGAAGGAGGGAGGGTGTTGTTGGGAATCATGTTTTGTGAAGACGAGTAGATATCTGAAACACCCACGCGCACGGTGGTGAAGTTGATCATGCGTTAGCAGCGATTGCATTCCCTTCATCTTTGTCAATGGGCAACCTATCAAAAGTGGCGTTCATGAAAGTAGCCGCCATGATCACCACAGGTCGGATGCCATAAGTGGTCCAGCAATGGCACCACCCACGACCTGGCCTTGTGGGCCCACTAGGTATATAGCTAAACCAGTGACACCTAGTGGAGCATGGTGGCGGCAATACAGAACCCACAATGATAAAATCTCAAACCGGCCATGAAGGGGTGACTACAGGGCCAGAACCCGGACCACCCGATGACATAGAAGGTTGACGCAACATGACGTTGCTCACGAACCCGGTGGCACTTAACAACCATATCCCTTGTTGCTTCCGCCTAGCAAAGGTGGCTAAACTCTCACCAATGTCGCAACCCGGGCTAACCTCCATGGCGTGAGCCCGCAACGTGTTGGGACTCTCTCGTGTGATGATGATGGGTGGTTTGGGCTTGTTTTTTGGAACCCGCTGGCTTACCTCGTGGCTTACGGACCACATTTTCGCTGGTATTCGATTGTAATGGCACTAAGATCTCACCACCAGCCATATTGATATTGTTACATGGGATTAACTGAAATGTTCCATGTTTATGTAGGGAGATTGTGATCAATATATTTATGCTGAAAAATCAAAGAATGGACATATAATTAGGAGATAGTTAAGTAACACAGCAACCATAGTAATTAATCTTTTTTATTTACTTATTTATGCATCATAAATTCCTAACTCTCAACTACCACTGAATAAAATGACAAAAAGATACCATGAACTAATCTTTGCAAACAAAACTATGTTTCTCATATATGATATATAGACATATAGTCGAAGAGATCGGTTATGTCTTACGTTATAAAACTAAAGCTAAGATCAGAGCATATGTTATTTAGTTAAAATCATTGAGTAACAAACAAGGTAAACAACTTTAAAACAATTTTCAACTTTAGATTGGAGGGGTGCGCCAGGCCTCAATGGTAGTGTAAGACCAAGGCGACGCGTAAAGGCCCCAGCAGCAAGCTACTGTGATGGGTCTTCCCCCATAAAAAATTAGATTAATATCGAGTGGGTCAATGACCCACGTATCAGATATTAAACTGATAAAGAACAGATACTACACTTGATCTTAGCCAAAAGGCCGAGAAAGGTATGCTTGTAAAAGCCCTGAGCTTTGATTTTATACTGAAGTTCCCACTTGTCTGTTTGTTTATGCAGCCGATGTGGGATGCCAAAATTCGAGATGTTTTTATTTGGTCAGTCGTCCGAGGTTTATAATCTCGAATTCGATTCAAACCGAATCTAAAATATTTGGTTTGGATAAGGACGCGATTTGATATTCAAAATCAAATTTGCTACCCGAGTTTGACCTGGTTAGAATCTTGTGTTTTTCGTGTCTAATTTGAGTAATAGTGTAATACAAACCCTATTTGTCACACTTCAAGCGTTTGTAACTGTGTTCTTGATGGAGGGGATTCTATAGAATGTAGATCAAAGAAGGATTTGCTAACTAATGACCCAAATATATGATATTTGAACGTGGTCGAGTCTGACACATTAATCTGAAACAGTCGCTAGAACTGTACTTTTTTATATATGTATTGGAGTTATTAGATAGACTTTGCGATCAGGCCGTGACCAGCATCCGACATTAGAAAAAGTATACAGTGGAGGATATGTAATCTAGACTTAAGAAAGTGAGTAGTTAAGGCTTTAAGACGTTGTGCACCTGCAGTCATAGTCTCCAATATTAACATATTTACATTATACATGAATTGAATCATCAGTTCATCACAGTGATAGGGATTACTTTATACATGAGTTGAATCATTCACAGTGATAGGGATGAAACGTTGCAACTCTTCGTGAAAGAGTACAAAAGTTGACGGACGTGTTGAATTTAATTTACTAACTTCTCACATTGATGACTTATTTCTTACTAATCAGCATTAACTTACTACTGATCTAACTCGCACTGTTCAACAAAGTTGCACTGGTCTCAACGACCACTAACGATCATCATTTAATACTGATAATGCACAGCTGTTGCGTTTTTTGGCAACCAAAAATCAGGTTTGCAGAGTTCTTCAATGCTTAGATATATTGATTTCTGATTATTTTTGCTGACATGTTTTATTTACACAGCAGATATTAAGGACAATGAAATCCGTCTTTTACATGGCGTACAGCGACAAAAATTAGCGACGATGAAGACCTTCATTTTAAGACATTTACAACCAGTCTGTGTTGCGGAAATTGGTCGATGTTACATCAAAATAAACAATCAATTTTAACTTATGGTGCTGGTGTATTTTACTTTTAACCAATAATGCAGTAGATAAACTTAAAAACAAAGCTACATCAAAATAAACATCAGATGCAGCTATGGTGGTCAATGTTAGTTACAGAATAGATACCAATTTTTAACTATAGATTTGGAGGGGTGCGCCAGGCTAGGTGGTAGTGTAAGACCAAGGCGTACGCGTGAAGACCCCAGGCAGCAAGCTACCATGATGGATCTTCCCCATAAAAAATTAGATTAATATCGAGTGGGTCGATGACCCACATATCAGATATTAAACTAATAAGAACAGATACTACACTTGATCTTAGCCAAAAGGCCGAGAAAGGTATGCTTGTTACAGCCTTGAGCCTTTGACTTTATACTGATGTTCCCACTTGTCTGTTTGTTTATGCATCCGATGTGGGATGCAAAAAGCCTTCCGTATAAAGGTTTTGTAACCATTAAGAAGTTGATCAATAATCTCTCTCAACTTCTCATCTGTTCCGAGAAATTAGATTCCGTCAAAACACCGTTTTTTTTATCATTGTTATCCTCGCATGCTTGTGAAATGTCCTCGGTTTTTAGTTGTGTTGCTATATTTGTGCCCCATACCGAATCCAGTTTGTGTTAGATACGGGAGTCTCAAGTTTCATAATCCGACTGCTTTACTGTGATTCTACATCCAGAAATAGACTTTAACAACAAAGTAATTAGTCATAAGGACCTAAGATCAAAGCATACCTATATATTCATTCAAGTTGCATCTAAAACAGGCTTAAAAAACACACAAACTAACTTGGCATTTTGTTTACGCTGGTCATCTTACATTAAGCTCATTGTGATTACCATTATGTTCCCTCTTTCTATGTATGAAGTTTGTTGCGGCAACGTTAAACACAACTGCTTGGACTTGAGTACCCTGCAAAGTAGTTATTCTTGGTTCGCTACTACCAAATAGGTTATCTGCGACAGCCAAAACCGTTGCAAATGGCTTTTGCAACGGGTTTTGACAATATCATACAAAGGAAAATATGTGCACTTACATCTTTCATCAGTTAACTCCACATTGTAATTTGTAAACACAAACTTAGCTACTTCTTGATTTGGTTTCAAAACAATACGAGCCTCTTCTTTATTTGTACAAAATGTAGTCAGTGACACACAAAAGATCAAGATTTCTGAACCTCACCATGAATGCTTGCATAGAAATATGTGAAGGCCTTATGTTAGAGGCTTGTACAATGACTGATATCAGTTGAAGGATCCAGATCAAGGTTTGCAAATATCAGAGATTATATACTATATGGAGTCACTGCCATCACTGATTTGTTTCTGTATAATCAAACTATCAATTCATTAGTTTAAAACGGGTCGACATTTGAGAAAAATGTCATAAACGGTAAAGAAAAATAAAGTAAGAGAGAAATATTTGGTTTTGTATTGAATATTTCTCCCCACTATTTGGTGGAGTGGCATGGAAAATGAAATAAGAGTTTGAGATTACTTGGTCTTATATTCGAATCCGATCTCAGAGGGGTTTTACCGCAGTGGGGTCTTCGGGCGGCGGGTTTTTTCTCGAATTGGTGGCTTGGTGGACTTGAGCTGCCACTGGGCAGCCATTTTTTTGTGCTAACCCACTAGCAGTTCAGGTGACGTTTAGTTGGCCGTTCAAAAAAATTAAAAATATTTAAATTGCTGACAGTATGGTTTGTGTTAAATAATTAAGTTGGATTAACAAATTATTAGTTTCATAAATGTATCTTGACTTAAAAATTGACGTGGAAGTGATAAATGTAATTCAAATTGGTAGATTATGAAGATTGAGTCAATAAGGCTCAGTCGAATCCTTGATATTTGTTTATAATCAAATGGATGTACAAAAACGTAAATCTTATACTATATGAGCGTACATTTCAATGGAGGTTATGGACCGGTACTAATGTCTATGATCCGGTGATTTGCCAAGGTTTATTGACAAGGATTAGGGGTTGTTTGGTAGCCTCTTAATGAGGCTCTTAACCATTCAGTGCTGAATGATTCAGTATTCAGCGTGTTTTTTTCAGCTTCTGAATGGAATGGTTAGTCTGAATCATTAAGATTTGGGATGTTGCTGAACCATTAAGCACTGAACTAGGTGAACCTTAATGAGGCTCCTCTACCAACGTGGGACAAGAAAACTAACCATTAAGAGATCCAACTTAATGATTCAGCGCTTAACCATTCAGACCTCTTAATGATTCAGCACTTAATCAACCAAACAGCCCCTTAGTAGTTTTTTTTTTTAATTTGACCCTTTAGAGTTAAATTGTCCATGCAAATGGTAAAGTTGGTCAATAAGTAAAGTTGGTTATCAATTATGGTTAAAGAAGCCCCACAATAATAAAACATTATACAAATTCATTACATAACAATTTAACAAACAAAACACCAAGTAAGAAACGAATACGATCACAAATACGAGTCAAGTTAACGACTACTAGTAGCATACGTTCCACTCCCTACTACAAAATTTGAAAACGAGAAATACCCATTTGAAAATCAAAACATCAAAATAGAAACTAACAGTAAAAAAAGAACCCCTAAACTGAATGTTACATATATTCTACATTAATTAGGGAGGACACACCAACATACCACCAAAAACAAATACAAAACTCCAATTTTTTTATTCCATCAACCCCAAGCAAGCATCATGGCTCCAGCAACCACGATAGTCAAAAACCCGAACATGTTGGTTTGTTGATGTAGCCGCACCCCACCATGGCTAACGTCGTCAGATGCCGACGGACCCAAGGTTCCATTCCACCCCTAACCCACTAGTTGTCGACGGATTGTTGCCAAATGATGAACCTGGTGTACGTGTGTTTGTCCCCCCAGTCGTGCCACTACACATGTGTAATGAGTACCCGTCAATATTACTTGTTGAATTGTTGAAGCCATAAATATGTAATAAAACTAGATTATACCCGGGAACGTGATCCTGGGGTTGAAAATTTTAATATGACATATTAATTTTACATATGAAATAGAATGATGCGCTTTACAGTTACATGCATGAAAGTTTTCGGGTAGCAGCTAACCTAAAACAATTAAAAATATATCTCCAATGTTACGCCTAACCTTAAACAATGTATAACTCTAATATTAATATTTACCTAAACAATGTATAAGTCCAATGCTAACGCATGTTGAAAATAGAATTCATATTTACTTGATTTGAACATAATTAGTGACTTGCCTATACATGATTAATGATTTACCTGATTCTTTGTGTTTTTTTTTTCCTGTTTGAACAAAATCAAACAAAAAATAGTCGTTTTTTCTCCGGGTTTAATAGTGCACCTATGGTACTCAGTTGGAAAGATAATAAAAGCTAGTTAATTGGTGTAATTTTTTTCTTTGAAAAATTCTCGTATATAAAAGATATTAACATTTAAAAATTATGGAAGGAAACATAAAAGAGAAAAAACTAATTTTGTTTTTTAAATTATTTTTTTCCTAAAATATCTCAATGCCACATGGGATTGACACATGGCACACTCAAGGAGGAGAATGCCCCGGGGTTGAAAAATCTAATATGACATATTAATTTTGCATATGAATAGAATGATGGCTTTACAGTTACATGCATGAAAGCTTCGGGTAGCAGCTAACCTAAAACAATTAAAAAATATATCTTCAATGTTAAACCTAACCTTAAACAATGTATAACTCTAATATTAATATCTAACCTAAAACAATGTATAACTCCAATGCTAACGCATGTTGAAAAATATAATTCATATTTTATGATTTTGAACATAATTAGTGACTTTGCACTATACATGATTAATGATTTACAATGAACACTTTGTGTTTTTTTCCTGTTTGAACAAAACACAACAAAAAATAGTCGTTTTTTTTCTCCGTTTTTTATATAGCACTTATGGTACTCGTTGGAAAGATAATAAAATGC